>ML787778.1:28797-48079 GCA_009831015.1 Picea engelmannii
AAGGTGACAAAATCAAGAAGGAATATTTATGGAAAGTGGTTAACCCTAAAAATAAGGAAAATAGGTTAAGTGACCTAGAAATGGGTTAAGTGACCTAAAAGAAGAAATCATTATTTAAATGATAAAGTAAGGTGACAAAGTCAGGTGGATTATTTAAATAATAAAGAGAAGTGAAAAAAATCAAGATATGATAAAGTAAGATGAGAAAATCAAGAAGGAATATTTAAACGATAAAATATTGTAGAAATTTCTATTTATGGAAAGTGGTTAACCCTAAAATAAGGAAAATAGGTTAAGTGACCTAGAAATGGGTTAAGTGACCTATAGGATGAAAGTATAAATACGATAGCAATGGTCTCTTGTAGATCATCTATTTTGTGGATCAATGGAGAGCTTCTTGTGAGAATATCTTTTGGAGTATTGATGGAGAGCTTCTTGTGAGAATATCTTTTGGAGTATTGATGGAGAGCTTCTTGAGCATTTTTGGTGTGGAACACTTGAGCATATTGAATATCTATAGGTTATTGAGGTAACCAAGGATATCTAAGATGAATTTCAGAAGGAAGGTGAAGAAAAGAGGGCCGAAATTGAAGGGAGGATAAATTCTTTTCATGATGCTTTCTAAGGTATGTTATTTACAGGTCATATCACCATTTTCACGATAAATTTTTTAATATAATGATTCAGACTGTGAAATTACTAGGCCATTGAGAAAACATACCCAAGTATCGGTGGTAAATTTTTTATCTCGTGGGTCGTTGTATTTTTGGAGTTACACTCCGTGGAAAATAGGGTTTGTGGCTAGTCCTGAAGCTAGTCAAAAACATGTGTTTCAGGTAAAAACGTCATAACTTCTTCATAATAGATCCAAATTCAGTGAAACAAAATGTGTTGGTTAGTGTATAGGATTTCGTATGTTGTTTAACAGTTTTAGATCAATTAAACAAACATTTTATGTGGGCCACGCTCTACAAGGCGCTCTCTAGAATAAGCCAGAATTCAACAAGGTATGCCATTTTTGCTATAAATCATTTTTTGAGAGTTCCAAGTAGTGCCACTTGGAGGAATTTCACAAAACACACTGAAGAACATTATGTATCAGTTTCAGATATGTATTCATTACATGTATAAAGTTATGATTATTGCAAGTTGGGGTTGTTGACCAATCCAAAACTAGTCATGGTTGAGACAAGCAATTGATGAGTTGGCACATACATGAGGTGTATAGTTGATGATGTTGGTACATATTGATGAGTCATTGTTGATGATTATTTGACACATGATTGGTATATACTTGGTACATCGTTGGATGCACTTGTTTATGGTACATGTTGATTACAGGTTGTTTCACACAGGTTGGTGCATGGCTGATGCACTTTTTTATGTTGACAGATTGATATCTGTTGAGGATTGTTGCCTCATATAAATTGGTGCTAAGAATTTAAGCTGAGTCTTGCATATAGATCTGGTGCTCTTGTAGAGTTGTACTCTATTCAATTGTTGCTGAAAAACCCCCGGATTGAAGTCCATAATAAAAATAAAAATTGTACATACATCTTGTGTTTTTTGTGGAGATGGTTTGTTGATGATATGTTGTTGATATGTATTCACATCTAACTGATTATAAATGAAAAAAATGAGTAATGAGAAAATGTTGAATGTTAACTAAGGAGTTTTTGTGTAAGAGGGAATTTTTGGGAAAAAGATCCCCACACTCATTCACCCCCCCTCTAAGTGTGGTAGGTGTGTCCAACATGCATGACCGATAACCTCTAAATTATAGACTCTTGGAAATTATGCATTCATGATCTAAAGATTCAAGATTCACTTTTACAACCTTAAAAAATGCCTCTTTATCGTCTTTACATTAGGAAAACCATAAATAAATGGCACCCAAAAGACATTTACAGATCCATAAATATTATTGGCTACAAATCCCGCGAATCTTAGGATTCTATTGCAATCAACTCCAAGTCAGATTACTAGTTGACTACTCGTCAACCTTCATTCGGTCTTCATTCGGTCACCAAACGACCGCCTATCGACCTCTTGTCAGTTGACCTCTTCGAGTTGATGTCGATGGTTTTACCATGCCGAACCGCCTCAACCTTTGACTTCGACTTTACCTGGTTGACTAACCTTGATCTTCGACTTTCTATCGATCCACCTCGACTTCTATCGTCAGTGGATCCACCTCGACTTTCACTGCAAAGAATATAACAACCCAAAATCTGTTATGGATATGAGATCTAGCTTCCCTTTAGAGAACCTTCTCTAATACTATGTTGAAATTTATCCTATTCAACACCCGAATGTTAATTCCAAATAAATCACTTATTGAATTAAAGCACAACTGAGTAATCAAACAGACATGCAACAAAAGCATAAACAAGGAAACCAAATCAAGAACACATAAACACCAATATTTTTGGGTAGATACCCTTAGAAAAACCTTGGAGGGAAAACTGGTGCTGAGAATGATTTTATTATGATAAAACCAGGGCTTCTGTAATAGGGATAATGGCCCACTGAGAGAAATACAACCACAAATAAACCTGGAAAAGTGTGACCTGCTATATGCACCAAAACTACATGATTTTCGAGGTGTATGAAACTTTGTTTCAGGAAACCCATGTATGTATGCGACTGTCTCCCTAAGACCCATGTACACATACATAAATCTTGTACTAAAAGATCTATATGACACAACACTTTCCTATGGCTTCCTCTGAATGAAACCCACTTGCGTTGCTTCTGTTCTCTCTTCTCTTTGACCTGATCTCTATATGGAAGCCCTTCTCCACCTATCCAATATCTTGAATCACAGTCATTCGTGATCCAAATCTCTTGAAAGTAATTCTATACTCTCAAGAATCTCAAGTATCAAGTGTCAATTTTGATCCTCCTTCACCCTAGCCTTGATTTTATAATCATGAGTTACAATCTATTTCTAATATCACTTGAGATTTATATTGCATGAGAATATTGCATGCTAAGTACTTTTAGCACTCCTTAAATAACTCAATTAACTAATTACATAATTAATTAATAAAAACAATTTACTTTAATAATTCCTTTGGTTAAAGTAAATCCAAGAGTAGAAGGCTTTGGACGATTTCCACATGTCTAGACACATAGAACTGTGCAGAAATACCTGTCCGATGCTACCACAAACATCAACAGGAGAAAGTCCTTAATGTGGGTTTCATCTACCCTATTCCACTTACTGAATGGGTATCCAAACTCGTTCCCATCAATAAAATGCAGGGAAATATCCAAGATTTCATGGATTTCATATATTTGAATAAAGATTGTCCTAAAGACAACTTCCCCACACCTTTAATTGATAAGATTATCGACAAGTGTGTTGAAAGAGAGTTCTTTTCATTTATGGATGGATTCTTGGGCTACAATAAAATACAAATCCATCTTGAGGACTAGCATAAGAGATCATTTATTTTTTCTTGGGGTACATTTGCATACAGGAGAATGCCTTCTGGTATTAAAAAATGCTAGATCTACTTTCTAGCAGGCCATGTTTTTCACTGTTCACAACCTCAAACACATTGTCAAGGCATATATTGATGACCTAGTTGCTCGCTCTTACAAGAGAGTGAATCATCCCGCACACATTTTCCTTGTGTTCGAGAGATGTCGTTATTATAAGATTCATCTAAATCCCCATAAATGCATCTTTTGGGTTGTTTCAGGGCATCTTCTTGTTTTCATACTATCCAATAAATGGATCATGGTCGATCCTCTTAAGGTTGAGGAAATAATTCATTTTCCTCCCCCACACAATATTTGTTGGCTTCAAAGTCTCTAAGGTAAAGATAAATTTATACGATGTTTTATAGTGAACTATTCTAAGATCACCAAGGGCTTCATGCACTTGCTGAAGAAGGGGGTCCCATTTATTTAAGATGATTTCATTTAGTGCTCTTTTGATGTGTTTAAGAAGGTACTCATATATACCATCTTCTTAGTCCTCAAAACTATAGTATATATTTCTTGTTTTATATGGAAACATTAGAATCAACCATTGGTATGGTTTTGGTTTAAGAATATGATCTACTATGGGAGAATTTCATCTATTACCTTACCCAAATCTTGATAGGTCATGAACTCAAGTTTTTGCATGTGGAAAAACTAGCTTTGGTGGCTGTTCACACCATCTAGAGACTTCAACATTACATTTTACTTCAGAAATCCATTGTGATATTAGTACATGCAAAATATCTCTATGGATAGGGGTAAACCACAAAAAAGGAGCAATCACGATGGCCGAAAGACATTATAATTCCTAGAAATGGAGTAGTGAGGACCCAACTAGAAGAACTAGCCACCCATGAGAATATTACAATTCATATTGACTCTGTACACATGGCTGCCAAACTTGATTACACTATAGATCCATGTAGATATATAAAAAACAAATGTTCATTTCCATTAATAGGAAATACAAAGTGGATATATGCCATAGGATATCATAGCCACAAACAAGACACCGTGGAGTCTAGTCTCAAAATCAACTGAAGATATCTGTATACAATGGAGTACAATATGATGTTCCATGATCACTGAAGTCATATAGGTATTGGTATGATGAAAGAAAACAATAAATATGGGGTTCTGCTACTGTAAACTGGAGGTCTTCTACACTACCCGATGAAGGTGCAAGTCTACATCATGTGAATAAAGGATTTGAAGTCGAACATAATGAGGTTTCGTTTGATTACTGGTCATTGAGGTATACCATTAACAAACCTAAGACAACCCATCTGATAATGAAAGTAGGTGTCCAGGAATCGAGTACATTCAACAAGTGTAAATAAGAGTGTTGAGGTTGAATACTTGAAGAATCCATCAATCATGAGATATTGATGTATTCTCAACTGTCGATGGTGGGAGAACCTGCCATTGATGACTACAAGCCTCTAGGTACTCATATAAATCTAGATCTTGATTCCAAAATAGATGAGCTGAAGTTGATGGAAGGAGACCTGCTGAAAGGAGAAAATTAAGGAATATCTCATCATCCAGCGTGAGGTGCAAATCAATAGTTTTATGATTTAGGAAGAACTTAGATGAATATGATGGTCATGAACCAATGACCATGTGTGTCTCTCGCATGCACTAGATGAAAGTAGTACATGCAAGAGACCCTCTAACTAGCAACCAATAATGAACACTTCTGAAAAAGGTGAGGAAACCACCAATATGGTCTAATGGAATCCAAGACACTGCATGAATCCCAATGTGTGAATAGATTTCTTTATGCCGAACACAAGGGAAACCCCCCAGTAGGCCCAGGGTGCAAAGTAGGACAACGTATTCATGTGATTCTGAGATTCACTTGTAAGGGGATGGATGACATGCAAAGTTAAGAGTTCTGAGGAATGACAAACACATGCTTATACTTCATTTGAACAAGGGAATGAGATAGATGGATAACTCATGTAACATATAATTAACATTGATCATTGACAAAATTTTGTGACGTAGGAGGCATAAAAAAACTCTCCATAGGGACTGGAAGAATAACCAATAGAAGGAGTAGACTCTAAGTAACAAGTTAAACTTCCTAAGGCCATGCTAAACCCAAAACTTGGATGAAATGGTCTCAATAGTTTGTTATTTGTTCAAAGGCAACATGACCCTTCCAATAAGAGATACTATTCTTTTCCTGCCTTTCTTTTTTTGTTTTTACATAGTAAAATAAATGCTATGATACAGGAGAGGAAATGAGTTTCACGAGTAAGAAACTAGTTCCAAGCAGTGGAACATACCTATGCTTAATGCAATGGAATTCGTGTGGGACATGGACACTCGGAAAAATGTTTCCTCTATGGGTATAGGGTTTTCAAGTTGCAAAGAATATATAAAAGGAACTGCTTGGATAATGCTGAGAATTGTTGGGAAAGAGGATTATAATGAGAAAGTTTGAGTCGACATTAGGCTCAACAATGAAAACACGATAATGGGATGCAATTACAACTTAACTCAAAGAGTGTCCTTTTTCGTAGATTTAATCCCCTAGGCCTGAAAAAGTATAAAATAATACCCAAGAGAACTCTTCTAGAAAATGGAGACTAGAGTATTCATTTTTCATAAGTAGTCTACTTGGTCTGTAAAAGGGTTAAAATTATACCAAAATAGATGTCCTTTCAAATCCATTTAATGAGAGTGAAAGAGACAAGTTCACTCAGGAATATTTTCATTTTTTTGAGATTTGGAAAAGAGCTTAACCAAGACTCTATGGGAGTCCCATAGGTAGTGGTTATAATGGGATTGAGTCAGAGAAATGAGGTTCGGATGAAAATTCATATCAAGGCTATAAGGAACTCCCAAACCTATGGAGTAACCTTCGCATGGGTGACAAATGGAAAAAGAGTTCTAACTAGGGTACCCAGTTTTGGTAAGTCTCTGTCACTTAATAATGACACTTCTAGTAGCAACAAGAAGGTTCTGTGTTGCTAAGAAATGGGTTCGTACCTAGGGCATGTGAATCATAGTCACAGGACGTTGCAAAAATGCAAAGCGGGGTGAGAACCTATCCTATATTCCAGTGAGGGTATATACCTTCCTGAGGCACAAATGAGCGAAAGAATGTTGGAAATCCATAAAAAACCTAGACAAAACCACTTCAAACTAGGTCTTTCACTGCACAATTAGTCCATATGGTCTCAAAAATAGGAAAGATAGCGTAGAAACTATATAAAGTGGGTAAAAATTATCTACAAATAGTAAAAATAAGAGATTTTTACCATGTCATTTGATTTTTTCACCGACATAGTGCTTTTTAGGCCATTTTACCCACGATCTTTCAATGACGATTTCATGAGATACGATCAACATAATTGGAAACCATTTAGACCAAGTAAGTGCTTATCCCGTTCTCTTCCATTTCCATGGTTTACTTGTTATATTTAGTGCTCCATTTTTGAGTTTAAGAGACCGTAGAGTGAAAACTAGGGTGTACGAGGGATATAGATCATCGGGTTGCATACACAAACCCATGTACATGGGAAAAGTGAAGCCTGTCTGCATATATTGATCCCTATACATGAATATGATAATGGTAGCCCACGTACAACTCTGTGCACAATTTTTTTAATAAAAAGTGACTCAAAATTTGATGTTTCCTTTGTAAGATGGTTATCGAATGGAGAGAAAGGGAGCACAAGGAGGTTGATGTTGTAGTAGAAAGAGATATGAGGGCCCAACAGGATTTGCAAAGATGTGGGATCTATAAATTTTGGGCCATAAAAGGAATGAGGGATCAAGTGAGGTTGCTTCAAACATTGATAAAATATTGGGATCTGGAGACCTAGGCCTTTGATCTCGATGGGAAACCATTGAGAATTGAAGTGGACGATATCAGTTTTATCACATGATTTTCTTGCCAAGGTGAGATGGTAAATATAAATTCCCGAGGGGCTGGAGGTGGGAGGACTATGGAGGAGTTCATCACCACCTACTAAGTTGAAAACATAGAGAAAGTGGGGAGCCAACTTCTTATCAGGGCGATTGAGAGCTTGATTATGAAGATCATTGTCTTAGTACTCACATGGATATTGGGATCGACCTCATTGCATCAAGTGTCGAGGCCACTTATGTTATATGCTGTGGAGTGTTTGAGACCCATGGTTTAATATTGGTGCACTTCACTACTGTCCAACATGAAGATCCAGCTGCCGGACTACAAACTCGGGAGGATGAGGAACTTCGGGTTTGCATCCATTTTGTATAGTGTTTTCTTCGAGAGGGTTCCAAATCTAATCCCTAGAGCATAAATTACTCCACATGGTCTACGCGATCCAACCATGTCACAGTGGAACAAGGTGATGAGACGACTGGGAGGTGGTAGGGTTCCAACGCCCTACAACGATGAGTTCTTTCACTAGTGGTGACAACAGATCATAACCATCGATGACTATCCCTATAAGCGGATTGAATATTGAGGGGGTTGTGACATTCCATTTCCACTAGGATTTGCCTTTGTAGATATCAATGAGAATTGATTTTTATATATTTCATTTTTTTTTGTTTTTTTTTTTCAATTTTATAAATGCAAAAAAATGCAAATATTTTTGTATGGTATCATGTATTAATGATTATTTCTTCACGTAAACGTAGGTGTGCGATGACCAGAAATATATCCATGACATTGACGCATGGGTCGAGGAGATGATATGGTTGGAGGGAACATAGAGAGATTTCTCCAGAATGTGCATGAAAACCTATCTTGTCTGATGCACATGATTCCTATGGTCTAGGTGGAGGATCTTCGAGAGGCGATGCCGAGGAAGGTGGTGGGTGTACCCCATGCATGGGTGATACTCTTCCGACGTATTGCAAACAAAATAGTGTGATATCATGACACACATCCATGACTTAAGGATTAGATGCCATGGTTATGTGATGCACTGGTCGTATAGGTATTTTGAGGGCTACGAGCCCAGTTTTGTACTATGACACCATATTGTTTGGACTTAATGGATGAAATATAAAAAATATTTTGGTCTTCAACTTTACTTGCATATATTACAATGGATGAATGTATGAATGTGTGTTTTCTTTACTTAGTTGTGTGACAAATGCCAATCTAAAATGTAATTAGCATATGCATAAGATACTTGATTAGAAATTCTAGAGATGTGATTATAAGTAATAAAAATAAAAATATCGTTCCAAAAGTCATACCTAGAGGAAACATAAGAGTAGTGTAGGATCTCACCTGATAAATTTTTCTCAATTGACATACAACTAACTGGGAATCCAATAAAACTTCTAAATATCAAACACCATGTGAAATGGTGTCGCATAATAACTCTATAATAGTGTTATACTCGACCACATTATTCGTTGATGGCTCCAAGAAAATGCCACCCGAAGACACCATTTGTCACTTAGGTGAATAGATAACCCAAGTGGAGGAAGCCATGTTCCACGTATGATGACTGACATAGTGTGCGAATCCTAAGAACACCGAAGATTCCGTTGACATCTGCAAACCAAGGGAAAACTCAATAAGCAAGTGAGTGACACAATAAGATAAAGAGAAGAATATATACACTAACATACACTAATATAAAAAGGTCATGCCCGAGCTTGAAGGCTCAAGAGTAATACATTTCGAGATAGAGCCCATTTATGGGCTCGTCCAACATATTCCCTTCATAATATTCTAATTCATAGGCTTCTTTTTTGAGGGCACATTTCATGATATAAGGACTGTGCCACATGGGATTGAAATCCCCCCCCCCCAACAATTCTTTAGCTTGGTTATAAAGAAGAACCAAGTCACCCTCTGTGTACTGTCGAGGACAGACAAACTTATTTTATTGGACCTTAGCATGCCATTTATTTTCCTCGAGAGCTATGTCATCATATCGACACTTCTCATTGAGGTTTTCTAAGTGTATGAGTCTTTATTCGAGATCGATTTTGTTAGGTAGGATCTCGATCACCAAGTTAAGGGAAGGGATTTCACATTCAATAGGAAAAATTGACTCCACTCTGTGGACTAAATGGAACGGTGAGAAAATGGTGGAAGTATTTACCATGGTTTGGTATGGCCATAGTGAAAGGTAAAGCATCACATGCCAATCAGATTTACTCTTCCTAACAGGTTTTTGCAAAATGGTCTTTAGAGATTTATTCACGACCTCTACTTTTCCATTTTCATGGGGATAATAGGGGGAAGAATTATTATGTGTAAACCCCAATTTTGATGCTAACTTTGTCATCATCTCATTTTGGAAGTGACTTCCATGATCAATGACAATCTATTTTGGGATTCTGAACCGAGCTATAATATGATTGAATATGAAAATCACTGCAGTCTCACCATAATATTTAATGGTAGGAATGACCTCAACCCATTTAGTAAAATAATCTACGACCAAGATAATATGATGGTGTCGTCTAGCCAACGTTGGGTTGCAGTCCACAAAATACACCCCCAACTTAGTGAAGTGACCGAAAATAATGACTGGGTGAAGAGGGCCAGGGTGTGAGCGCATCTTACAAGTGAACACCTGACAAGGGTGAAACTTCTTGACCACTTCAACGCAATCTTTAAAAGTTGATGGCCAAAAATAACCAACTTGCATTATATTTTGGGCTATCGCAAGCCCATATAAGTGACCACCACATGCCCCACTATGAAAGTCATTGAGAATGGCCTCATCCTCCTCGTGAGTCAAACAATGAAACAAAATAACATCTACCCCTCTATGATATAACGTGTCGCCGATAATAAGGTAGTTCTTGGCTTGATGGCATATACATCGTCGGTCATCTCTTAAAAGATGCTGGAGAAAATTTAGAGTTTGAAGGTAAATTAAAATATCTTCATACCAAGGGTCCAAATATGAGATAAGTAAGATATGAGCATTCGTGAATGAATCTTTGTGAAAAATATCCGCATCCAACCTAGGGAAGTCTGACATCAGTTTCATAAAAACTAACAATTTCTTGGATTTCATGGAGGTAAAATCAAGGTCAAATTATTGCAAATCACAATCCATTTATTGTGTTTCCCCCCTATGATACGCCTGTAAGGATGTATTGAAATGGATTGATATCAACAACCATGATAGTCTTATAGAGTAAGATGTAATGACGTAGTCTCTGAACTACATGAAGGACTACTAAGGCTAGCTTCTCTACATGGGAGTATTTAAGTTCATGACTAATTAGATTTATGCTAAGGTAATAGATAACGTGCTCATGGATCTCATCATCTTCCTGAACAAGAACCATACCAACTGTTCATTCGGATGCAACAATGTAAAGCAAGAAATCTCTACTGTAGTATGAGGGCTTCAATAGACATGCCAATACTAGGGATTTCTTAAGAGAATCAAAGGATTACTAGGATCACTCATCCCATATGAATGGAGTTTCCTTTTTCAAGAGACACATGAAACCCTTATTTATATTGGGATAGTTGGATACAAAGCGATGAAGGAAGTTATCATTCCTTTGTAAACCCTGAAATTGTTGAATATTGTGCGAGGGAGGAAATCGAAGTATTGCCTCAACCTTCATAAGATCCACCATGATCCCATGCTCAGAAACTATGAATCCAAAAAGGTGGCCAAACCTAATGAAAAATATGGATTTGTGAGGGTTCAACTGAATGAAATAATAGATACATATTTCAAATGCTAGTCGAAGGTGAGTCAAATGATCTACCCTCTTGCGAGAGTGAGCAACAAGATTTTCTAGATAGGCTTTGACAATATGCTTAAGATCATGAAATGTGAAGGTCATGGAACATTGACAGGTTTCTCTGACGTTTTTAAGACTGGAAGGAATTTTTCGGTATGCAAATGTACTCCAAGGAAAAATGAACACTGTCTTATGTTGATCCTTAGGTCTAATTTGAATTCGATTATAATCTGAAAATATGTCCATAAAATAAAAGAGTTCGCTTTACACACACTCATCAATAATCCGATCAATAAAGGGAGTCAAGAAGTTATCTTTATGACGGTCTTTGGTTAGGTCCCTAAAATCCATACATACACAAATGATTCCTTGCTTCTTATCTACGAGAACAGTTTTGTATACCGATTCGGTCAAGGGAACCAGATAGATGAAGCCAATGTTAAGAAACTTATCCACCTCTTCCTTAATAGTGGGGGCTTCACCACTTAAATCATCCACAAAGGAATTCTCACAAGCATTAGGAGTCATTGAGTTTCTCCATCTCAAGATAGGAAGAGTTTGGGGGATGAACACAAAGAGTTCATACTTTCAAGGACAAAGGGATGCAGACTCAATATGAGGTGAAATTTCTCCAGAGTGTCTTTACTATCAATGATGAATTAATATTCAAGGCTTATATACGACTCAATTTACATCCTTCAAATGGAATTTAAGGGTCGAGTTAGAGTATTTCTAGTATATAGAAGGTCAAGGATCATAGATCTTGTGACATGGCATGATAATCCAACATATTTTTTAATTTTTGAGCACAAAACCTGATGTACGTGGGTTGTAATGGGGAAACCTGCGTATACATGAGTTTTATAATTGTGACCCACATATATATACAAAACTTTGAATTTTTTACTTTAGAATGAACAAAAAGGGAAAACTTGAGTCTGTAGAGGGAAAGGGAAGGCCATCAAAGAAAGATGGATGGAGTGTGGAAAAAATTGCTATAACAGATAGATGATGTGAACCAATTCAATTCATCTTGACTTTATGGATTACTGGGGGAAAACAAAATAAATGCATTGTTATCTTACATGAATATGACTTGGAATTTGCATAATCTAAGTCAAAAAAATATTTGGTTTTCACTGAACTAATATTGAAGTGTCATAAAGAATACGAGGATGCTATTGCAACTGACTCATTTCTGGATGAGCATATATTCCTTATTTCTTCTAGTGATCCTTGGCATGGAGATATACTCATCTATCTCCATACTTTGAAATTCTCTCCAAATTGCTTGGAAGACGAGCAATGTTGTATATCTAACTTAGATAAAAATACCTCATCATTGATGACACTTTGTACCGTCAAGGGGTGCATTATATCTTACATCATTGCTTGAATAATGAGGAGGCGAAGATTGTGCTAAATTATTTTCGCAGTGGATCTTATGGAGATCACCTATTTGGGTTGGAAATAAAAAAAAACATCCTGTGCATCAGACACTTTTGTCCCACTATCTTTAAATATTGTATCAATATGGTTAAAAAATGTCATCCTTATTAGGTCTTTACTATAAAAATGTGTGCACATCCAACTCATTTTTTTCCCATCATCACCGTCGACCCCTTCATTAACGACTTGTCACCTAGCTTCTACTAGGGGGAATAAGTACAACATCATGACATTTTAATACTTCATTAAGTGGGCATAAGCCATGCCAACATTTTCCAATGATGGTGAGACAATAATTCTATTAATTATTAATCAGGCAATTGCTAGGTTCGATTTCCCAAGAGATATTGTCATTGAATATGACAATCACTTTCGAAACAAAATGATGTCGGAGTTGGCCTTAAATTTAGGGTTTAAACATGAGTATACATCTCCATATTGTTCTCAAGAAAATGGTCAAGTTATGACCATAAATAAGTCTCTGAATACCATACTCCAACGAATGTCAAATGATAATAATTCAAACTAGAATTCAATGCTTTACTCAACATTGTGGGCATATAGAACCTCGGTGAATACTACTACATATTTTTCTCCCTTCCAACTAATTAATGGAGTGGAGGTAGTCCTCTCGATTGAGTGTGAGATTCCCTCATTGAAGATAGACATCGATATCCTTCCTGACACTTCTACCTTAGAAGAGATCCTTATTCTCTTAAAACATATCAATGAACAACATTGAGATGTGGCTACTGCTAATGAGGGCCATACAAAATGTGACAAGGTGAAATATGATAAGTTTGTCCACCCTCAAATATTTTCCAAAGGGGAGTTTTGGTATATTGATCCAGGAGGATCTAGAATGATAAAATATTGATAATCTCAAATGCTAATGAAAATGAATTCATTTCATAGAGCTTGATTAGATCTTTCTGACGATGTGTGAATCACTTCAAATGCAAATCATATGACAAAGTTATGGCTTGTCAAGGTTTTGGTAAAAATAGGGTAGACAGAAAAATGAGGATGGCCCGTGGAAATACCACATGCTACCACATGGACCATTCGTACAACTAAGTTGGCACAGGGTGACATCATGGTGACATCATGCTGATTTCAGCATCATGATGTGGAAGTACAAAAGAGTGCCACGTGGTACCATTTAAAGGGTGAGATGTGGAATATCGTATAGTGACATGGCACTGAAAAGTGGCATATTCATACAGGTACAATCAATAGGTGACGTGGGAGATGTGTACATTGGTAGTGATGTGGACCAATCATAGAGTTCCACAAGGCACTCTTTGATTAACTAATGATGACTAAGGGTTATCCAAAAATTAGTTGGAGTCGACGGGAATTGAACCCTTGACCTCCAACATAGAGCTCCAACGAATTAACTAAATTGACTGACCAATGAATTGGTACCATATGTGCCAACCACTATGCCACAACATTTGGTTGGTTAAAACAACCAAATTTTATTTATTTATTTTCCACTCGGGTATATAGGGGGTGAGGTGGGGGTCAACCCCCCAAACTCCCCTTTTTAAAATAGCATTTGAACCGAAGAAAGGGAGGTGGAAGATCATGGAATTGCATGCAAAGGTTGGAATGAATCTTGAGGTTTATTTTGGTCAAGTACAAGAGTTGTACTTTTGTCTTGAAGTGCATGCCAAGGAGGGTCTTTGAGCATTGAGTCAAACATGATCAAGTTTATAATAATTTTATTAATTTTTCAAGAGGAGTATGATGGTGATGTTGATTTTTTGATACAATATTTTTTATGGAAGTCTTAGTCCAATTTTCCTTGTATGAGAGCCATAATATAGTTTGGCATGCAAAAGAGGGTCTTTTGGAATTTTTTCAGAACATAGTCGACTTTGTACTATTTTTTCTCATAATTTCAAGAGGAGTTCAATGGTAGCCTCTTATTTTGAGGTCGAGTAGTAGAATTGAAGAGTGTATTCAAATTGTAAGCCATTCATTGTAATTTTATCATTTGAGCAATATAAGAGTGGTCCCATTGTTTGGAAGTGGACCCGAAGACATAGACCAAGATGGGTGAACTCAATTAACAACTCTTGTTTTCTTAGTTCTTTTATATTTCTGTTGTGTTGTCTCGTATTTCCACAAGTTAATCATCAACTAATCAATTTTTTGGATAAGACATGGGATTCACATGTGTTTTACAAATAGTTAAAGACGATCATAATTTCTAAATCAGGTTAGATGTTGATGTGTGTTTAAAGAGTAATTTGACATCTAAGAATTTTTGGATCAAGTTGGTATCAAAGATGGTTTGACATGTATTTGCAAGTGAAGCTTACAAGATTCAAAACTCAAGCTTTGTGAAGGAATTCTTGAAGACCCCTTGTTTTAAGAGCATAGATCTCTTTGTTGCAAAAGATCATCATGAGAAAAAGTTTAATGAAATCAAGGCTTCAAAAATACATGAAAGACATTGAAAATTCAACTACAATACCTTGAGGATGAGAAACAAGATCTTCAGGACCAATTGGTATGGCATGGGGAATTTATCATGGGAATTATTCAAGAATTGGAAAGTAAGTTACAGGCCAAAGAAAAATTGTTGGCACAATTCCATAAAGTTGACAAAGTGGAGGAGGAAAAGTTTATCATGCAAAATAAGCCATCTTCTACAAAAGGTTTACATATGGTAACTGAGGTATGCCATGAAAATGATTCATCATGTTCCATTTCTTCCTATCAATATGAAAATGTTTCTTTGAATGAATTCAAGGAACATACTTATGGTATTGGATTTAAGCTACTAACCAAGATGGGATATGATGGAAAAGGTCTTGGAATCAATGGTCAAGGAATGACTAATCCCATATAGGCAAAGGGAATACCTTGTTATGCAAGATTGGGATATGTCCAAGAAGGAGATGGAGAATGCTCTAAGATAGATGAAGTAAGGGAAGATTCAAATGAAGAAGTTAAAATACTTCATAAGAATGTTTTTCTACCAGAACAACCTTCCAACCCTAGAAAGGACATGAAATGTGAAACATCTCCTAGAAGATGTGAGAAATCCAAGGAAGGAATAAATACATCTTCCACTTGTGAGACTGACATAAAGGGTAATCCTGAAATTTTTGGTAATCATCCTATTTCTTTCCTTAATTAGTGAAAGAATGGTCAAGTAAGACCAAACTTATGGTTTACGTATCCATGTGTTTTCTATGGATTTAATGATCATTGTACTAAAAAATGTTGGAAGAGACAATCCTTGTAGGAGAACTCATCCAAGAAGGAGGAAAGAAGCAAAGGTCATTTCCCAAAGAAAAATAGGGAGAATGACAGAAAGGATTACAGTTCTAGACAAAAAAAAAGAAATTTTGCACTCATTGTGGTAAGAGTGGTCATTGGATTGAGAAGTGTTAGAAACTTCATCCACAATTGTGTCCAAAGTAGAACCAAGAAGATGTGAAAGCACTTACAAGGATACAAGTAACATCCTCAACTGAAGTTGATAGTATTGTTGAGAAATTTGAGAAGGAATTCTTTCTAATGGCTTGTCTTAGTAGCATAGTGTATGATTACATTGAGGTATGGTTTATGGACAGTGACTCATCTCACCACATGACAAGAATGAGGTTAGTATTCCTTATCTTTTCAAAAATCKACACAGACTACTATGTGGGATCTCAAAATAATACCAGACATGCAATAAATGGAGTTGGATATGTGAGATTCCATCTYGAGTTAGGAAGTTTTCTAAGGATAGAACAAATGTTATTTGTTCCAGAATTGAAAGTGAAATTAMTCTCAGTATCATTTYTCGAAGATGAGAGATATGGAGTTTCATTCCAGGATGGGAAGGTACTTGTATATTCAAAGGAAGCTACTCAAGACAAAAAAAAATGGTTCTTGGTATCAAAAATGAGATATTATATAGGTTKCTTGGATGACCTATAATTGGATCCAGTGGTTTCTTGGATTCAATATCATAGACAGAGTCCAAGACAGACTCCAGAGTAGTGTTTGAGATAGGAAGTTGCAGGACTCCTTCTGTTGTACTATGTTKTCATTGATGTCAAAGGATTCATGTAAAAGGGTTGATGTGAAGTATTGTCATTGAAATGTGTTTGTATCATTGATATGTTTATTATTGGTTATATGGTCATTGATGTAATTGTTATCAAAGGGATGATTTCAAGTGGTGTCATAATGATATGTTGATATTAAAGGGAGCTGTATCATTGATTTCATGTCATGTTTGATATGAAGAACCAAATGGATAAACTCCAAAGTGGTCCCCTTATGGTGAAATCTCTCATTGGAAGACACTCTTGGATAAAGTTCTCAAAGTGGTCCCCTTACAGTGAAATTCCTCACATAAATATTCTTTGTGAAGTCCAAATGGTTAGGTGGTTGAGTATCCCAGTAGTTTGGTTAGGTAAACTAATTTTGATTGAGGAATAATGTAATGAAGATCAATGAATTTGTAAGAGAAACTATTCCATATGGATAGTATATGTCATGTCATTTCCAGTTATATGTGGAACGCCACATAACTCCTCATGGTTAGAGAATTATGTCCATGTGAAGTTGGAGAACCCTCATGAGTTATCTAGAATCCCCTAGAAGGTTAGAGAAGTCAAGAAGGTCAAATAAGTCAAATTATTATAGAAGCTCCTCGAAGAAGTCGACCAATCAAAGTGGTTAGTCATGGGTTAAGTGGTTGCAACAAGAAAACAATTAAAAACAAATTGGTTGCAACTAGAAGTGGAGAGTTTACTATTTGTGGATAAAGTGTTTGTAAGTGGACAAAGTGGTTAGAAGTGGGTTAGCCCCAAAAGAAGGAAGTTGGGTAAGTTGGTTAGAATATAACCCCTAGAGGAAACTACTTGGAGAAGTATAAATAAGAGAGCAAGGGTCTCTTATGTGCATGATATTTGAGCATATTGAATATCCATTTGTGAAAGGTTATTTGGGTAGGTATTATTGATAGAGAAGATTAAGAGAAGAAAATTGTGGCAAAAAAATTGCGACAGAAAAATCACGATAGAAAAAGTGTGGAAGAAAAAGCATGGCAGAAAATTGCAGCAGAAAAAATGTCATAGAATCGTGTCAACAAAACTGCGACAACAGAATCACGACAGAAAAACTGCGGCATTAGAATCATGACAAAAAAACTATGGTAGTAGAATCGTGGAAGCAAAATTGCGGTAGCAGAATCACGCCAACAAAACCACAACAACAGATTTGGGAGCTACAGAAAGTTGGCAGTTCGATAACCACATCAAATTTACATATTGGAATTGTTCCAATTGTAGCATGGTATGGTATAGGTCTTGATGATTTCTACATGATTAAAGGTATGGTTTTTGCACATGGTCTTGTGTAAGGGTTTATGGTATTAAGTTTATGGAGAGTATGGTGTATTGCTAGAGGTATCTTGTTGGTTAACTTGGTGATATTGTGCATATGGTTGAGAGTTGACTTGATGATTGATATTTGTGAGTATATCATATTTGGATGATGAGATTGATGAGATAGGTTGAGGTGAACGATTATTGTCATAGGTTGTGTTGTGCATAGTTGATGCACTTGTCTTGGTATACACTCTTGGTACAGTTTTTCATATTGCTTTCTGTCTACAAGCTGGGTCTTGTACTTGAGGATTGGATTCCTCTTCTTAGTTGGTGTTGAGATATGCAAGTTGGGTCTTGCATTGAGAGTTGGTGTTCTCTTTGAGTTGTTGCTGATAAAACCCAAGGATTGTAGTCCATAATAAAAAATAAACTTATACATATATCTGGTGTTCTTTATTGTGATGGTGCATAGTTATTTATTGTTAATATATGTCATTGATATATGTTTACATGCAAGCAACTAAGTGTGAATATAAGTAATGAGTAATGATGTTGTGAATGGTTGTGTCTAACTAAAGTTTTGTAAGAAGTTGTAAAAAGAACCTCACACTGATTCACTCCCCCTCTTAGTGTGGTCAGTGTGTCCAACACCTTCCAGTACTATTGGAAGGAGAAGAGTCCCACCCATCCCTTCACTGGATAGGTATCTAGGAAGATTTCATTTTTGGGAATCAACCTAAGATGGAATGTTAATGTTCGTTTGTAAATAGAAAATTTAGCATGCATATAGTCCTTCTAAATTATATTTCCATTATTGTAAAGTAGGATGGAAATAGTCTTCTCTGTATGAAGTAGGAGGTATAATACTTATTTGAAGAATGGAATAAGTATAAGTGAATGATGTTGATTAAATTTAATGTAAATGTATTCTTTATGCTATAAACATCTTAAATATGTTGTGTAAATTCCATGTTCATGTAATATGTATGTCTTGTATAGAATCAAGTCGAACAATCTAGATGTTTGTAGAAAACATGTTTACATTTTTCTTTCAAGGAAGCGAGTGAAATGCGTGAACAATAAGTTAATTCGACGAATCCACCAAATAAATCAAGAAATACAGGAACAATGAAGCCAAGATGGCCAATGGAGTGACCAACACTAGAATGATCCATCCAACATGAGCGAGACATAGACCAACATTCAAATTGGATTCATGATTGACGAGATGGAATGTCTCCAAGAGAGAGAGAGAGAGAGAGAGAGAGAGAGAGAGAGAGAGAGAGAGATAGGAATGAATGTTGAGT
>ML787778.1:126556-140594 GCA_009831015.1 Picea engelmannii
CCCATAGTGATAATAGTGGAGGTCATTCAATGTAAGGTGGACTAGGTCCACTATATTATTAAATAAGGCCCACTATGGTAGTTAGATATAATAAATAGGTAATTAGATATAATTAATGTAAGAGGGCTTCTTAGAAGGTTCTATTTCTAGAAGATTCCTCCTCTAGAATGTTCTTAGGATATGATAGCACTATATAAAGGGGTTCAAGCAATGTAATGAGATAGGAAGAGAAATATTGTATTTGGAGCGGTATCTCAATAGGAGGAAGCCCCCTCGAAGAGACAAGTGAATAGGAAAGGATCCCTTCCATAATCGAATCCATTGTATGGTGTTGCCCTACCTCAAGGGTTTGATGGTAATAAAAGAGATTTTGCATATTGTTCTTCTATATCTATTATGGTGCTTTTGTATTCAGTCTTTGGTTCTTAACACCCTCCATTGTTAAAAGTTTGTGAGTCTGTGGGGATCGAACCCGTGACCTCCAAGGAAAGTGGCAGAGTTCTCGCGTAGGCTAGGATACCAACCCACCTACCATATGTGTCTTAACCTTATACGGAAAAAAATACATTTGAATTTGTAGAGGGTGTTATTCGGGTGGAGAAAGGGTTGCGGCTTAGCCCCAACCCTTAGTCACACCTCACCATACAACCTTACCATATAGCTATGCTCTATCTAATGTTCAAGCGTGGGCATAAGGGGGTTTCAAATGTTAAGCCCTTGGTTACACTTACCTTACCATATGACCATTGGAGCGTGGGGTTCCAACAGTTTCCAATAGATCCAGACTTGGTGCTAGAACGTGGCCACATGGAGTCCATGCGACCAGGACCTCCGCAGAGAAAGGCGCTATGCCTCCTAACTATTCTAAAGAATGCCATGAATTGAATAATGTGCATGGTGCTTTGTTTTTGGCATGATAAACACCCATGGATCTAGGTTGTTCACAGACAAGTGCGAATTGGAGTAGAGACAACAAGAATTGGGAAAACTTCCAGGAAGTGATTCCTATTAAGTTTTTTTCCAAACCAGGTGTAGGAAGAGCCCAACTAGAGGTTTTTGGACATTATGGAGCCATTGAAGCCATCTATTTTGAATTCTGAGCATTGTGAAGCATTGATTTTGACACTTTGATCATTAATGAAACTGATCCATTGGAAGTTGGACTAAGAGATGTAGCCCAAGAGAGGGGTGAACACCTTTATCATTTTGTTGTGTTAATGTGTTTACTTGATGAATTTTATGTCTTCTTATTCTACTCATAATTAAGTAAAAACTTATTAAGTTTTATGTGTTTGTAACTTGATCCTATTACCTAAGCACATACAAATTTCACTTGCAATTTTAAAGAGACTCAAGCCTTTTCATTTTCAAATCATTCCCTCATGTTGGATGATGGGGGATGCCTTATTTCCATCGTTCTAGGAGATCTCTTCCAATTAAATCCATCTCATTTTATATAGGATCAGGATCTAGAGTCTCTATAGTACCTTGGGACTTGCAGTCATCAATGACAGGTTCCTTCACTATTGACAGTAGGAATACATCAATTCTCCTCGTCGATAGATTCTACAAGTGTTTGACATCATCTCATTCATTCACACTTGTTAGAATGTACTAGATACCTTGACGCCCATTATCATCAACGATGGGTTGTATCACATTTGTTAATGGTATACATCCATGACTGGTAATAAAATGGTGTTTCCCATGTTCGACTTTAGATAATTTATTCACATGGTGTATCCTCATACCTTTGGTGGTTTTTTTTTAAAACCTTGGGTTTGTAGTACAATCACCTTTTTAATGGTGCTACTTGAGTTGCATTGGACAATACAACTCCCCTACATGACATTGATACTTCTGGAGGATTAGTTTGTTCATCTCATTGATTCTAGTTATCCTCCTATGATTATGAGACATGGATCAACTATGTATTCATTTTTCATGGCCATGATCACTGCTTATATATAACTCATGGATCTACAATGTACTTGAATTGGCTTCTATGTTTTCATCACTCTTGAGCATGGATATACCTGCCTCGGGAAGAGAGAAATCACATACTTGATTTATTTTGCAAAACGTTTTTGGTTTGTTATTTGGTGAACTTTTCCTGGGCCCATTGCACAGTTTCTTCCTATATTTTATAATGTATTTTGGCCATCATATTCCTTTCTGACCTCACACATTAGGGGGCATTTTTCATAACATATTTTTCCACTCCATATACATAGATGAACTTATTGGACTAATCCCAATTCCACCTTCAATTACAAACCAAAATCCATCCTCAAACTCTTTATAAAACAATCTTTGGCAAGACATAAAATACTATTGATATGAAAACTAGCATACACAATTTTATATACACTTGTTTCCCCTCAACAAATCATGTGTGCACTCAAATTGCACCAAAAAATAAAGTGTGTGAAAATTGTTCCTTTTTGGGAAGAGTTAACAAATTTTCTAGGTTAATTACCTTCTATTTCTTGTGCCTAACTACTCCAACTGACTTTCCATGGTATAAATAGAGCCATTGTGTGGAGGATAAGGGGAAGCACTCTCATGCTAGCCAAATTATATCTTAGTTTGCAAGCCATTTGTCTCGAGCTTTTAATACCATCCCCTCATACTTGGAAACCCTTGTTTCCATCTCCTTTCCCACATTATCTCATTGAGAGGAAGAGACTCACTCTCTTTATATCACCTTCTTGGAGTAAGAAGTTAGAAGGTGGAGTAGTCTTTAGTGTCATGCCAAGAGGAATATAGATGGCAGTTTCTAGTCAATGCCATAACTTGGATCAAGTAACATCATTCCATGCTATATGTTGTTGAAATTAATGAACACTCTCTTCTTTTTCATCCCAATTTTGTGTTGTTTATCTGTTTTTATTATAACTAAATGCACATGATTGGAAAACAATTAATTGAGTAATCCTTGTTAGTGTAGGTGGTTAAACATTAGTTACTATAACTACTTGATTGCAATACTTCTTCTCTTTATATGCATGACAACATGAAGAATACTGGAGTGAGATATTGGATCAAGGATATACAATAAGAGTCTAGTCCAAACTCTGGTGTCAAGGTGAGTGGTTATTAACCGCCAATGGTTAGTTAGTTATACATTTTAATTTATTTCTAATTTTGAGTCAATTCTCTGGGTTCCCACTCTATGTGACTAATGTGCTAATTAATTACCTCAATAATCAAAGGGTTCACGCATTAATTGTCAACCTGGGGTCCAAACACTTGTGAGATATCATGCACTGTATGTGTAGTATTACACTTCGTAACTTGCACTAGTTTATCTAATATGCTTATAAGAAAAGGAAATTGCATCACTAATCTACAAATTTAAATAACATTGTAGAAAGGAAACACACCACACTTTTTAGGAAAGTAAATCAAACTTGCAAAATGAAAATTACTTGAATTGGAACACACTCACTGAATTCAAAGACTGTAAAATAAACTTCACACATAACAAGAAAATAAAAACTATTGAATTGCATAATGATATATTCTCATGGAATGAGATCTTCCTCCCAAGAACATGACAATGAATTAAAAGGATGTAACAACATAAATCAAATTAAATCAATCACACTGCAATAATTATAAAAATACAATCTACAATGAAACAAGATCTCATGAAATTGTGGTTTATTCGATCATAATTTGGACTATTTCTCTAAGAGTCCTGTTCGATAGAATGGAGATGGCACTCTCTTTTATACACAAAATTTCTTGAAAAATAAATAACAAATATTAAATGTAGATCCACAAGATTCTCAAGTGGTTCCAACAATTCGTTAATAATTAGCAACTCAAAATTGACTCAAAAATGGTTCCAAGATCCTTTCTTATTAAATCATAACTGAAATCATGAATAGTTCCAAGATGATTGATGATGCTCCTTGATCCATGACATAGCTATCTTCTGAAATATATCTTGGAAATTGGAAATATTGACATACATATTTGGAGCAAGAATATATTACTACAGATATGGTAAATCGTTGAAATATCTCAAAATACAATTTGGGTTGTTGAGATTTTTGTGGAGATGTCTATTTCGACCAGATGGTTCCTCATAACAAAACTCATGAAGCCCTAGTTTGTGGATCTTCTGATATGGATCTACTACAAGTTTCAACTGAACCTAGAACAATCAACAAACTAATCCATTTTTCAAATATAAATGCAAATACATTCTTTTTCTAATGTTTACTCAATAATTCAAATGAAATACTGTAGAAATGCAAATGGAAAACACCTTGATCCTCCATCCAAAATATGATCATTAAATTGGAATAAAACAAGGTTATAGGTAAGTGAAAAAGAACTAAAAATAAGGGGAAAAGTGTAGCAAAATATGTCAATTTCACGACTCATCAGTGAACTTTAACCCGAGTCATAGGGGAGAAATTTCCAAAACAATAAGGTTATAGATTAACAATGAAGAATAAACCCTTGCACAAGATGTCTATAAAACAATATATAACATTAATCATCAACTAGAAAATAAATGAATGTTTTAGTATGTTTTTGTTTTTGTTTTATATTTTTTGGATTTATTTAATTTATAAAGAAACAAAGAAAATAATTTTGATTTTATAATTTGGTGGTTGGTTGTTGGGAATTAGACTTAGTTCCTTGTCTCCACTTAGGGATCTATGGGGTCAGGAAGTATGCCCCTCTAAGTGTTGGTTATCCAAGGCTTATGGAGTAGAATGAGAGACTAGAACCTCAAGAGAAAGTATTCTCTTGTCTAATCAAGAAAAGTCATGAAAACCAAGGCTCTACAAGAAGGGGGTTCCCCAAAATAAAACCCTTCACCAAAAAGATCAATTATTACTTGAATATAATTCTCAAAACCCTTGCCAAGGAACCAAAAGGAGAAAACAAATCAATGGATTAAGTACTTACCCAAGTTAACAAGAGGAGAGAACAAACCCTATAAGATCTCCTCTCCTAGTAGTTAAGAAACTATTCAAATGGATTGATCTTGATAGTTATGTATACGTCTTGAACATTCACAATAATATATTTGATGAACCAAAAAAGAGAGAGATCCAAAATTGACACCAAGAAAACTCCAAGAAAGATCTTTTATTAAAGGATTTTAAAATTGATCTCCAACAATTCCTAATGATTTGGAATGAGATGAGAGATTCTATTTACAAAGGAGGCTTTTGCATCCTTCTCATCACAAATTATTCTTTTCTCTAAATTTATCCTAGAAGACTATGAAAATAAGACTTGTTATCCATACATTGAAGGAGAATAAGTAAATACAAATTCAAAATATTCCACATGTGAATAAAAACCTCATGCAAGAGGATTATTCCACAAAAAAATGGGTCCGATTTTCTCTCCAAAGACAACGTTCCATCAACAATGTGATGTGGAGGGCTCAAAACAAGGTGGGTAAACCTCCCAAGTAAGCTAGTCTCCAACATTCCTCTACTCCAAGTGGAACAACCACATGAAAACATGGATAATTACCTCTAAAGTGGAAAACCTCTTCATAATGTGCTCAAGGAATGATCAAGAGTATTCTCCAAGGAAATATTAAGCCCTCAAATCAAGCAAGTTCCTCCACAAGGAAAATAAACTCAATCTCCAAATCAAATCATGTCCCAAATTATACACATGGCTACCAAAATCCCCACACATGTAGGTCATCCAAATAAACAAGTGAAAGAAACCTCCAAATATGGTGAAAGAAGATAAATATTCTAGGATCTCCAAGGTGGCGTGTGTAGAGGATGTCCATGTGGGAAAAAGTAGCCCAAAAGTGCCTCAAAAGATGTGACCAATGCCTTGGAATGTGTGTACTACCTTAATAAATGTGACACTTCCTTAGGAGACGTGAGACTGAGTGAAATATGAAGAATCATATGTTATAGTATATGGCTAAAGTGTGATGAATACATAAGAAATGGATCCATGCTTAGGAATACAATAAGTGTGCTATACATAGGTGTGACAAAATTTACAAACAACAACATTTTAACATCATAATAAAAGGGGTAAAGAGACCATGTAGCTCCCATAGATCATGTGTCTTTGTATATCCACACCAATATGGTTTCATACCTAACCTATATCATAAATGGTCGACAAGGTGAGAGTTACCAACACCAAGGGGAAGTCAACTGTAGCCATAAAAGAAAAATCCAATCTTGAAATGTGGACTAAAAGGATGGGACATGACCAACCAAATGGGGTTTGAAGATACCACATAATCCCCATACCAATACATAAGACATATAAGCATGGTACAATAAAATACATAAGTGCAAATACAACCAAGTTTTTGGTTCTTCATGGTACATTAAGGCACACAATCTACTCATATGGTGGTCCACATCATGTGAAAAAATGTAGGGCACACTAAAGTGAATCTGAGGTGTAACAAATACCAAACAATGAAAGTTTCTTACATATTCTAAATCCATCCTTCTTTTGGTGTTACATATTTTAAAACAATTATGGGAGTGTTATTAAATATGTAATTGGCACAATAAATGTCTTCCACCCAAAAATGAGTATTTAAACCTTTCGACTGGATCATGAAAATTGCCACTTCCTTTAATGTGTGATTATTTATTTTAGCAACACCATTTTTCTATGGTGTATACATAGGAGTATGTTGAATTTAAATGTCTCGTGCAGTGCAATAAGTTACAAATTTGTTGTTAACATATTCATCTCCATTATTTTTTCTTAACTTATGTAGTTGTTGTCCATATTGTTTTTCTACAAAGGCCTCGTAGGCCAAAAATATATCAAAAAATTCACTCTAAAGTTTTAAGAAATAATCCAAGTGCATCTAGAAAAGTCATCAATGAAAGTTAAAAAGTACTTGAACCCAATGAAATAAGGAGAAGGAAGTGGACCACACAAATCATTATGAAAAAGGGTGTAAGGGGGTTATGGCATGCTAAGAGGCACATTTTTCAAAAAACATCTTGATGATATTTGTTGAGAATGTAGTAAACATAAACACCATGTAACATACCCAACCCCTTAAGAATAATTAAGGAGTGTTGGAATATTGGTTGTTGTCATTGATGTCAACCCTAGTCATGGGTTTTGGACCGTAAGATTGATGAAGGTATTTGGACATGAAGGACAATGCACATGCATATAAAACACCCATGGATGGATAGTATACATCATGTTGTTTCCGATGGTATGTGGCACRTCAAGTGGATCCTCATGGTTGAGGAGAAATGAATTTTTAAAGATGACAAAGTGAATTGAAGAAGGAAGTACATGTAGGCCCTGAAGATAATTAAAGAAAAGAATTACAAAATAAGAAAGTGTCAGGTCGGCCCTAATGTTAAAAGGAAGTGAAATAAGTGGTATAAATAAATATCATTATACATTCATTTGGAACACAAGTCGAATTTCAGAGGAAATCAGAAATAAAGAAGGCTAGATTTCAAGGGAGGATGAAGTCTTTTGGTGATGTGTTCTAAGGTATGTTATTTTCAGGTCATATTACCATTTTTGCTATAACTTTATTTATAGAACGATTCAGATGGTTAAATTGATATGGTATTTACAATACATATTAAGGTACCTTTGGTAAAAATTTCAGCTCTTGATTCTCTATAATTATGGAGATACACTCTGTGGAAGATAGGGTTTGTGACCAGTCCTAAAGCTAGTCAATAAACAGGTGTTCCGGGTAAAACAATCATAACTTATTCATTGAGAATCCAAATGATGTGGGACCAATTTCATTGGAAATAGTACAGACATTAGTTTCTTGTGTGTGAGTTTCAGAATTGGATGTTAAATATTGAGCGTGGGGCATTCTGTGAAAGTTCACTCTCCTGAATAGACCAGAATTGAATAAAGACTACCATTCTTTCTATAACTTATTTTTGGGGAGGATTCAAGGAGTGAAACTTGGAGGAGTTTCAGAGAATACATTGATTAATGTTATCTACAGGATTAGAGTACTCCAAGAATTGAAGAATTGTAGAAATTGAAGAAGTCTCTGGAAGCATTATCAGGTTATATGTGATGATTGGTTGATGGTGATGATTTAATGTGAAGTTTTATTATCTCTCATATATTATTGGGTGGAAGGAAGGGGCAAGGATGGAGAGTTCAAATATCTCTTGAGATTGGAGGATTGTATATTTCTCTTAGAGGTTTATCCCTCCCTTTACATTTGGAACCTGTAGCTACCTTTGGAAGTCATTACTTCCCTTGAACAATAACTATTGATTATTTCTCATATATTGTGCATGGTGTATTGTGGTGTATTGGTGTAACTCTTATACTATTGTTCATTGCTCATTGGATATAATTGAATGGTTTAAGTATAAGTTGAAAAAGATTTTAAATTGTACTTGATATTGATTCACCCCCTCTTAGTATCAACAAGGAGGTGGAGTATTAACACATTTTTGTATTAAAAACAACTCTTAGGCCACTTCTGAGCTTATGAAGGAATTATACTCATAAATAGCTTTCCAATGACTGTACTCTTTCTCAATTCTGAACTCCGAGCACAAAGTTATGGCCTTCTAAATTTTAATAAGGGATTTCTCTCTCCTACCACTTCATCTCCCATACATTTCCCTACATGTTCCAGGTGACATGGATCTATACATGGACACATCGCCCTTTGTATGGATGACCCCTTGTTTCACAATTATCCATGAATTGTTCCTCCATTTGTCTTATCACATTAGGGAAAAACTTCTATTGTGCATCGTTTCACACCTCCTACAACTTTATTATCACAAACAAACTTTTAAAACATGTGATATATTGAATGGTTGAAAATGTTCTGCCACACGACACATTTATCACACTAAAAATTTCAAGACTTGTGACACACTCTTTCCTGTGCTATCACATCAAGGAAAAATTTCACTTGTGTGTTGTGTTGCACTAACAAAATCTCTCATTTCAGATTTAAAGTTTTATCTAAGAGACATGTTGCATTAGACAAAATTTTCCACTATTTGACAACTTATTGCATTGTCATAATTTTCTTTAGTGCAATATGTAGTTCCCAAATATTTTTCATTTGCAACACAACATGTTCATTAAAACTTTCCACCCTCTGAGGCCATATCACATCCCCACAAATCTTCAATCATGTGGTGTGTGGCACAAAGATTTTCTTCATGTGATACATCACATCACAATGAACTTATTTCCTTTATCTCTTCCTTTCTCTTTTTTTGTTTTTTCCTGGTCGCATCCTCAAACATCATCTTTGGTCTTGCAACAAGTCTATTACACCAACATAATTTTTTCAATCGATGACATATGATGCCAAACAATTTTGTGGCAGGATATTGTCATGCTCCATATTATTATTAAATATATAAAGAAATAAATAATAATAATAAAGAAGCATAAAAATTATCCTTAAGGAGTCATAATAAGTACTTATATAAATAGATAATAATAATAAAGAAGTATAATAATTATTTTAAAGGGGTCATAATAAGTACTTATTATGGATATTTGGGTAAAAAATGAAAATGGTAAAATAAGTAATGGTAATTTATGGAGAAACCTTAAAATATAATAAAGAATTCAATAATGGATCCAAGGGATCAACGTTTTTACCATGGATAGATCCTATATAAGAACAAAGAAGAATGATAAAATAGATCTCATTTGGCTTAGGCAATTTTAGGACAAGGCTAATGAGAGCTGAGATAGTAGTGGATTGAGGGTTGGATGGGAGGATAGTCGTCCCCGACATAGTGATGTGGCATGTTGAATCAAATATCTGTTGGCATAGGGGAAGACCCAGGGTTCAACTCTACAAAAATGCACCAACAAAACCCTAACTACCGGCCCTTTCGGCAACACCTGTGAAGTAGATGAAGTCTCACCCGAGGTAGAGGCAGGGGTGGTTGCAGGACTCAGGTGTATGCAACCTTAGATGGTGTTGGAAAACTTGTATTTTTCGAATACTCTAGTTATCAAAGGTTGGAGCTGCCTATTTTCTAAGTATTGAAACGATACACATAAGCCTAAAAGTCAGATTTCGGGATTTTGCATATATCATGGTTATACATATCTGAACCCTCGATATCCCGACACACGAAATGGAAAAGTTGTTTTAAGTTTAATCACGATTATTGAACCTTTAAACACGAATTATCCTTTTAATACACCATGCTCTCGCGTTTCAGGAGTCACACCTCGAACACTGTTCGAATGTCCGACACACGAAGTCACAAGATTAGTTTAAGTTAATTTGGTTAATAACAAGAATAATGACTTTTAAGCCATAGTTAATATGTATTGTGATTTCATGACTCGACGGTTATTACCTCAAAAACAATACGTTTGTAACCTCGATTCCTAAAGTCACGATATTCATTAATTAATAGTGGTTAATTAAAATATTAAGTCAACTCACAGTTAATCAACCAAATCGCACTGTCGCGAATTCGGGGTTCGTGGTTCCAAGACTAGGAGTAAAATCATTTGGTACTGCGAATGTCGAAAAGGGGATTAAGGACTAAACTCACTTAATTAAGAGGTTGAACTGGATTAATTAACACATAAACAACATTCAACCCATACAACCTACGAACCAATATTTAGACATTGTCGCGATCCTCTCGAATCGCGAATTATCAAACATTTATGGCATTTATTAGAAATTTAGTGAGGTGATTGATAGTAAGATCCCATTTTATTTATAAATATTTCTATTAAATGATTTAAACGTTCTATCAGCAAGGAATCGCATAGACTTAAGTGCTCAAAGTGAAAAAGTTTCAATCATTATCTTCAAGTTTCTTTCTAATTTGCGCAGAGCCAGTTCACCAAGATAACCTCTGTCTATTTTTTCATTTTCTGTGACAGGGGATCTCATTGCAAGGTTCTATATCATGGCTCCGTGAAAAGCGTCCAAGGCAGCTGCCGAGAGTCTAGTTCAAGGTTCAGATATTATTTCTGATACCTCGCCTAGAAGTATCAATACTATCAAAACATGGATGTATGTCTCCAACATTTTGAAATCCGAGCTGATAAATTGTCCATATGATTCCAGCGATAACGAGAAGGAAAATTTTTCCACCAAATACAAAATTGTCACTCAGTCAGAGATGCACAAGATAGCAGCAAGGAAAAGGATTTTTCCCTATTATGATATGATCAAATGGGTGTTGGACCATGTAGACATCCCGACTAGGACAATATTCAACAAGCCGAAGGTGGCAATTGGGACATTCAGATCAGAGCATTTATAGGCAATGTATAAATTGTCTCCCACACCAAACCTTACTCACAATGTTGAATTCTTGGAGGGTTTCAAAAAGAAGGAATGTGAGAAGTTTGGGAAAAGCTTATCCGATCTGATCAAAGACTGGGTTTTGCACCCCGCGAAATTCAGAGTCGATATTAATGGAATTTATTCAATCTCATCGTTGGTACCACAATTAATGTACATAGCGATGATGGTTTGTAGATTGTATGGGAAGGAGGACACCTCTCACTTCTTTCTCACATGGGTACCTCTTATTCACACAATAGCAGAGGGATTCTCCTTCGACTTGGCCAAATTGTTGTTAGATAGTCTGGCCAGTCAAATTACAGAGTATCGAGCACATAAGATGAGTGGGGAAGCATCTTCATTCTTTATGTCTACTTACATCATGGATGCTATTTGCTTCATGACACCTTTCCCATTAATGAGCTAGAGTTGGACTCCAACTACCGCAGAGCCTATTCATGTCTACCACTCGAAACTCTGGGAAGATAAAGCCAAAGAATTCGTCTACGAGATTTTCAACTGGGTAATGGTACTAATACATGTCTCCATCTTCGGCTATCCACCTCTAAGGATTTCAGATAGCATCACAACCAACCTGAGAAGCGTTTCATATTGGTATATAGAAGCAAAGTTTTCGTATATTAGGGTTTTTGGCACCTCTGTCCCCCCATATGCTCTGTCACTATTCTTACCAGACAAGCTAGTATGTCGCGATATCGCCAGGAAAACTGTGCTCGGTGGGATAAGAAAGGAGCTCAAAGGAGTATCGAAGAAGGTATGGACACCCTTCCCCATTCACATTGGTACATATTCTTTATTACATTTCGGCCATGCCAAAGCAGAGTCTACAACCTTGGAGGAAATGAAATTGGTAGACATTGAGTTTAAGAAGCACAACCCTAATAATATTGTGAGTAATCACTTGGCGAGCTGTGGGTTGAAGAGATACAAACATTAAGACTCACCTCATGATGTAGTCTTTCGAGGTGCGAGGTCATACTCTGAAGTTTTAAGTCGGGTTCAATCTTTGCTGCTCGGTGATATGGTTGATTTTTATAAATTCCAAGAGCACATGAGAAGTTTCCTCCCCAAAGTTTTACAGGGCAAAAACTCACAACCTTCGGGTACACAGAAAGCATAAGATAAAATTTCAACGGGAACGAATGCTAGCAAACAAGAGACTTAGGACAAGACCGAGAAAATTGAAATCGCGAATCAGGAAGGAGAGATCCCCAACCAAGAAGAAGGAAACCCATAGATAGTTACCAAGGAAATCAACAACCCCATTGCATCTGTCACTCCCTTACAATTCACAAAGGGGAACCCCGATGCAGAGTGGATATTCAAGGATGACCTAACACCTATCTCTGTAGAAGAATTTCCTTCTAGTGAATTCTTTTTCAGTAAGAAAAGGAAGGCCGTGGTGAAGTAGGAAACATACCAAAGAGCAGGCATGGTAGCTAAAAAATAAAAAATCCTAACAGATGGAGAAGCCTTGGAAGAGGAAGAATTCATCGATGAGGCAGCAAGAACATTGGGGGCTTGTGAAACAACCAACCAATATTCATTTGGATCTTTGAAGGCACAGTTGAAACAAAAGAACCTCTTGATCAACAAATTGGAGGCTCGGGTAGCAACGACAGAGGCGAATGCCAAGGATGAGACAAATAAAGGTTTCAAGCAAGCTAGATTAACTGATCAACAAGAAATCGAGAGACTCAAATCTGATCTTGAGCAGACGCATCAGTCGGCAAAAATAATCCAAACGCAGGTAAGTCAACAAGAGGAGCAAATAAAACTGCTACAATCTAAATTAATTTCCGTTGAAAACCAAGTCATAGACATAATGGTATTCCAATCCCAATCCATGGAAATATGAAAGAAGGTATAAATAGTTCAACAGAATCTACTTGCCAAAGTAGAAACCATACAGAATCATTTTCATATGATAGAACAAGCGTTAAAAGATATCTCCCTGAGAGAAAGAGAATTTGGGGAAGCTCGGGTCATTTTCCAAGAGGCTGTTATAGATGCAATGAAAGAAGAGGTGGACATCAGTTTCAGGTTGTATATCCTAGAGAAAACCCGAGGTAACATGTTACTGAAGGTGTGGGAACATAATATATCTGAGAGCAGAAAAAGAGCTAAAGATATGAGAGATGCTTGTGAAGAAAAATTCGTCTTGATAAATAAAAATTTGTTAGATATCGATAAGGAAGGTAGTGCTGGAACACTGGGTAAAATTGACATAGCCAAACATTTGTTGGATATCAAGGAAAATGTGGAGAAAGGGAAAATTGAATTATTCTAGGTAATTCAGGTCAATATTTCCCAAGTGGATAAATGGTTGATAATACCAGGCTTGAAATTGTGGTCTATCATCACGAAAGACCGACAAGTAGGAAACAGATTTCCACAGTTGGCAAAGAATTGTTACACTTTTGAGGTGAACAACCAAGCCGAACCTTCCAAGCTGATATCCCAGTTGGTAGAAAGGTGTGTTATTTGTATCGAGAAAGGGAAAGGGAAGACCTCTGAGGCAAGTAGTAACAAATGCCTATCCCATCCTATTTTTGGAGCCAGAGGACAAGAAAAGAAAACACCTTGCCCACGCGGAGGAAGATAGGAGACAAGGAAGTGAAACACTTCATTCTCCATATGTAACCGGAATTTTTAAGAACGATTAGAATTCAAAGAGTTTTAATCTTGTATAAGTATAATTTTGAAAGATAGAACAAAGGCTTTTCTCCTTTTGGA
>ML787778.1:189535-204800 GCA_009831015.1 Picea engelmannii
CTTTCTTTATTTGCTTCTTAGAAGTAATCATTTTTCCATTGATTTTCATAAGTTTCGATTAAAACTTGCATCTTGTAAATCATGTAAATAAACGAGACTTGTATATCTTCTACTTAAATACAACTACTATAGTTACATTTCAGTATATGTACATATATATAGTGTGTTTAGTAATTAGTTAGTTATTTCTCTCTTTTATTCATTTCTTTTAAGATTCTTAGGTTGGCTAACGGAGTCGTTAAACCCGTCAGAACGAGTTACCCCAAATGACTTGGGTTATTTAGACAACCTCGGACCAGACTCGCTCTTCCAGTTGACAGATGATCAATTTCACCCGTCAACAATACCATAACTAACCTAGTCACTAAAGGCATCAAATATTTCTCCCTAGACCCAAACATTCAAAAGAAATTGATTCCTCATAACCAACCCCCCCCCCAGATATATGGACAACCAAAAATCCACAAAATTGACATCCCCCTTAGACCCATAGTTAGTGCTATTGGTGCCCCCACCCATGCCCTTTCTTTCTTTTTGGATGTCAAAATTAAACCCTTTATTGTAAGAAATTCCCCCTTCATTAAAGACTCCTCTGACTTTATCTAAAAAACTTGTGATCTTCAACTCGAAGACTTACTGGTAAGATTTTATGTTGTCTCTTTGTTCACCAAAATTCTTGTCCTTGAAGCATTAGACCTCCTCTCGAAGATGGTAGACCATGAAAGAATAAACCTAATTGAAATCCTCCTTATCTCCACCTTCTTCACCTTTAAAGGTGCTTTCTATGAACAAACTAAAGGAAAATCCATGGGGTCTTCTCTATCCCTCATGGTTTCTAACATTTTCATGGAGCACTTTGAGACCTCATCCATCAACAACTTTCATATCAAACCTAAATATTGGTTCAGATTCGTCGATGACACTTTCATTATTTGGCCTCATGGTATCTCCTTGATAAATTCCTTCCTCAACCATTTAAATAACATTTCCCCTCATATCCAATTCACTATGGAAAAGGTTAAGGACAAATCCCCCCCCCTTTCTCGATGTTCTCATCTCTTGCTGTTATGGGACAAAGTCTCATAGGGATCTCACTGATTGGATAGAAAAATATATGTAGGATATTTCTATCGATCCTAGACAGAAAGGGGTTGATTCCTATGGTTTTCCAAAATCTAGATTCAAAAGTATAGATTCATCATTAACCTAAGGAGTGGTTGAGATTGCATACCTTTCTTTGTAGGTTGTCCTTCATATATCCTGGATGTTGCAGACCCGAGACTCCAGCTCCAAGCTCCATAAACTGCGTCCTGCACACAAAAGACAAGAAATACCTCTCTACCTCTCTACTTAGGATTAAAATCCTAGATATAATCTTATTCTAATTAGATCTATAATAGAATGAATCAGATCTAAACATTTATTAACCGAAAACAAATAATATGGAGAAAAACCATTGATCTATGCATTAACATGAATACATTACATCGATTCATACCTTGAATGATGATGCATTCCTCCTAGTTCCAGGTTCCTGACGCTCCTCCTTTGCCTCTTGAGATTCTCTCTATTTTTCTAGCATAACCACCCTATAAACTCCTCTCCCCATCCCCTTGAATTGGATTCTTCTTATAGTATTTTAGAATATATTGGAGACATGCTTCATGACATGTGAATTAGCTAGATACAAGTCATGGATAGCTTGATAGCAAGTGAACTAAGCAATTGCAAGTCATATATAAGCTTGATGGCATGTGAACTAAGAAATTACAAGTCATGCATAAGTTTCATGCTTAATTATGAGCTTTTTCTAACCTATTATGAACTTTTTCTCTATTATGAAGCTTTTTACTCAAGTTCCATGCTCAATTATGAGATTTTTCCAACTCACTATGAACTTTCTTTTCAATTATGCATTTATTCTCAATTATGAAATAATTCTTATTTCATAATTATGAAATTGTCACAAAATAATTATTTCTTTTTGAAATAATTATAGGAATTTTACTAAATTATGTAATTCTAGCTTCATAACATCTAATAACATGCTTGGACAACCTATGGTGGAAAATACAAGTATAACGGATTCCCCCTAATGTGTGAGGCTAGAAGAGGATTTGATAGACGAACTGCATTATGAAAATTCATGGTTTAACCCATTTATATGAGATTTTTGTTCATAGGATGAGTACACAACAAAATATCCCTAGGATTAGCCTAGTAATCCTAGATAGAAAGGGGGGCTATAACTTATTATTTTCCTAGATCTCAAATCAAACACATAGATTCCTGATTATCCTAAAGAGTGGTGAGGATCTTTATACATTTCTTGAGTCCATCCTTAGTATCTTATGGTTGTTGCAGTCCTGAAACTCCAGCAAAAAGGTCCACAACCTGCTTCCTGCATACAAATGAAAAGAAAAACCTTCTCTTCCACTCTTCTTAGGATTATAATCCTAGGTCCAATCTAATTCTAATAAGATATTATAAAGGAATGAATCATATATAACATTCATCAAGTGAACACAAGTGATAGGAGGAGAAAACCAAACGATATATTAATAAAACATGGAGAATACATACCAAGTCATAACTCAACTTGATGAAGATGCATCCTCCTCTGATTCCTTTCTCCTTTCCTCTCCTTACAACTTCTTGGTCAGGCTAGGCTCATTGACTCCTAGTTGTGATGATGGATACCCTTGCAATTGGACAACATAAAAATACCATTCAATTCTTCCTCTGCTTTCCCAAGGCTTTCCTTTGTTATATAGTTATTGGAGGAGGCTTAGGTTATGCTTCTAGATATTCTAGAGACCACTAGGGATTTGAATGATGTGAGTTCCTAAGAATTTTCCATGAAGATCTAACTCATCCCTTTCCTACCACCTCGTAACTCCCCGATTCTAGAAGTTTGACAGTGCCTCGCTTGTTGAACACTAGTGTCAAGTGAGGGCCTCACTTGTTGCCTACTATGTGTCCAGTGAGGATGCCTTAAAAGGGATTAAACCTTGAGAAAAAGTTCACTTGATGAATTTTATATTTGATTCATTCCTTTATAGATCTGATTATAATTAGATTGGATCTAGGATTCTAATCCTAAGTAGAGAGGAAAATAAGGTTTTTCTTGTATTTTTTATGCAAGAAGAAGGTTATGGATCTTGGAGATGGAGTTTCATGAATGCAACAACCAGGAGATATTAAGGACAACGTCAATAAAGGTATGCAAATCCTCACCACTCTTTAGGATAATCAAGAATCTATGTGTTTGATTCTAGATATAGGAAAATCATAAGAATTCTAGCCCCCCTTTTTAACTAGGGACTCGAATGATGTGATTTCCTAGGCATTTTCCATGGAGATCCAACTCATCCCTCTCATATCACCTCGTAACTCCCTGATTCTAAAAGTTTGACAATGCCTCGCTTGTTGACCACTAGTGTCAAATGAGGGCCTCACTTGTTTCCTACTATGTGTCCCGCAAGGATGCCTAGAAATGGGTTAAACCTTGAGCAAAATATGTATTCTAGCCTCTATCCTTTGATGGTTTCCTCTCTTCCCTATAGGGTGGGAATTAAGGATATAACACTCACCTTCCTAATGGTTCCCTTAACCACCAAATTTATCACAAAAATACTCATACTGACCGATACCTTCATGCCCAATCCCATCCCCATCCTTCTAAAAAATCCTATGTTCTCAAAACTCTTGTCACTCAAGCCATCCAAATCTCTGACCCCCAATTTTTTGAGAAATAAAAATCCCAACTAACCAAAGCCATTTTTTCCAATGGCTACACCTCCTATCAAATTAACAAATCGTTTTTCTCAACCCACAACCCTAAGTTTAAATTTTCTTCCTTCTCTCCCCCCCCCCACTAGATCTCCTTTATCTCCCCTACATCTAAGGCACTACGTATCACATATCCAAAATTCTTGCTAAAGAGAAGATCAAAACCATCTTCAAGCCTTTCAAAACTCCTAAATAATCCTTTCAATATTACAAGTATCAATTTGACCCAATGCTTGGCCCAAGAGTTTACCAAATTCCCTGCTTCTGTGAAAAATCTTACATTGTTGAAACTGAGAGATTCTTAAAATCCCACCTCAAAGAACACATAGCTGACACAACCCATAATAACATTTCTAAAAAAACTATTGCTGAACACTCTTTCAATTCTAAACATCTAATTTGTTTTGACAAAACCAGAATCTCGGCCTCAACACCCTATTACTCTTCTCGATCCATACGCGAATCTCTCGAAATCAAAAAACATCCTATCAATTTTAACTGTGAAGACGAGTATAAACTTATCAAATCCTGGAAAACTACCATTCACCGCATCATACAATCAAACTAAAATTCCTTATGGCTTTCATGTGCCAACCTTTCCCCATTCATTCTTGTCCAACCCCCCGTGTTTATCATAAATTCTCGTCAATCCAATCTCTAATCAATAATTTTTATCATTCTAAATCCATAATTTTCAATTTAATCATCCTAAGTCCATGGTTTTCAATCACTCTCATTCATAGCCTCTAATTAATTTTAATTATTATGTAATTAGTATTAATTAAATAATTTAATTAGTATTAATCATATAATTAATAATTAATAATTATTATTAACTAACCATTCTTTAAATTTATTTTTCAACTTTTCCTCTATTCACACTTTCTCTTTTTAACCAATTTTTACCTTCCTAAATTCTTTCTCTTATTTAACCAATTTTCCACCTTCCTAAATCCTTTAATTTTTAATCATTTTTAATTATTCTTTTTTGTCCTCAATACCTAAACTCTAACTAATTCCAATAATTAATTACTCTTAATTATATTATTATTTATTAAATATCCTCTTAGTTTGACATTTTATACATTAATTAATAATCACAAAATGACTCTCCTCTTCAATTATATTTCAATTTCTAGCCTATAACTAATTTCAATTAAATAATAATTATTAATTATATTGTTATTTAATAATTATTAATAAATAGTCCCCGAGGTGTAGGACAGTCGGTGACGGAGTGTGTTGTTAAGCCACTCCGTGATGTTAAAGTCACCGGTTCGAAACCTGCGGGGACAAAAAATCCAACCATGTTAAGGGTTGGTGTGGCTCAGGTCGGGTGCGATCCCCGGGTGATTTTGATGGCTTAGATGCCCCTGAGTCGCGGTTTCTCAAGCCACAGGTTAATCGCAGGTCCTGCACAAATTAACAAAAAAAATAAAATAATTATTAATAAATATATTATTATTTAATAATTATTATTGATTAACTACTCTCTCATCTTTAAAATCTATCATTTTATTATATACTTTTACCTTATTAATAATAACAAAATAACTCTCCTTTTTATAGAACAACTAATTTATATCCGCTATTTCTATCATTTGCCCTAATGGTCATATTATCTTCACCTTTATATACCCCCTACCACAACACTCTTTTCATACTTATTGCTTCAATAGTCTCTGATGATGGGTGGAGTGTTCACTCAAAATGTTGGATGTTTCAAAAACTCCATATATAGTTTATTTCCATAATTACAAAATTAGCAAAGTGACTAGTTAACAAAACCATTAAAAGATGGAATAATTCACTATGTTTTATACTCACAAATTTGCAAGTTTTAAAATGCAAATTTACATTAAAATTAAGTTGATTTGATGTAATTATATGTACATCTAAATTATACTCATCATCCTAAAGTATTTCTTAACATAGATCCAAACAAACTTAAAACAAATATATATAGGAAGCAAAAATTCACAGATTGAAAATTATTTTGCAAGAAAAAGATAAAAGAATTTCCATTTCCATTTCAAATTATTAAGGAATCCTTCTTTAAACTACCAAGCACTAGAAAAAAGTTTGAGGGATAACAAGAGGTGATATTATCATTTTTCCCATATGTTTCAATAGATCCCCTTCAAACTCAATTCCCCAAAGACATTTGCAAGGGATAACAATATGCAATGTAACTTATATATCCTTGATATTTGACATAATAGATATAATATTTTCAAAAATATTTTTAAAGGTAAAAATAGACTTGAAAATAAATATGGAGACAAACACCACTAAAATGGTTTCTCCTATGAACCCCTTGGAACAAGCACCCCATATTCTACCACAAAATTCTCACCAAAAGAAAAACCATACCCGTGCGGTAGCAACATGAATTCCTCAACACACATGACAAATATTAGACCTTGATTTTGGTTAGAGAGATCGACAATGACAAGAACACACAATTCATTGAGAGAAAATGCATTCAAAATAATCCGCCCGACCTCATCCTGGTGGAAGACATAGAAGGTAGACTTGTATTGGTAGATCTCAAGTTATACAGTGTAAAAAATGGTGGCCCTTTAATCATCGATCATGTAACTTATGTGTAGGGTAGAGAACATATTATTGTCGCGTATCCTAGTACATTGGATGGGAAAACCCTATCATTGTTTGTTGTCATATGGAATAGTCAAATCTTGTAGTTTTCACCAACCATGACAAGCTTTGCAAGATATGGTTTTCTTCGATAGACTAGTTCTTCAAGTTTCTCATCGACAAGGATAACCCTCTCGTTTCTTTCATTATTCTTTCCCTCAATGGAAAGTTTGTTTGGCTGGAACCATGGATAATACATTGGTTGTATGCCAAATATTTGATAAAAGTAGGTTCATAAATGTTTGACGAAATCCTTGTCCACACACAGTTTGCATGGAAAGTGTTTGATGTAATGATTGCATGCCAAGTGTTTGAAGAAAACCTTGTTCAACAATTTGTGATGTGGATCCTGGTTGGTTTATGAGAATCATACAAAGATCAAGTTTGAGATGATATTTCATAACTAATTCTATCGACATAAACCCAAGGATCGTTGAGAATATTTAAGATGGATTCAAGTGATTAATGGTTACTAGGTTGTATTTCTCCGAGGACATCAAATCTTGAAGAAGGGAAGAAAATATCTTGAATGAATGATTTTGTGTGTGAGGCATTGTTCTTAAAAAGTATGATTTACCTAGAAATTTGAACATTATTGCTACACCTTTGTTGTGTTTTAGATTTTACAAACATGTGCCTATCATAAGATTACTTTCTATGACCATAATGTATTGGTTGTGGATAATTTTGACATTTTCATGCATAGTTGAGAAATGGCTACAACTCGTCCGTGAAGTGTTATTGAAGAGATTTTCTCCCTTTTGACTTTTAACTCCATATTCAATTGCTTATTTATTTAGTATGCATCCTCATTGTGTGATCATGTACCATCAATAAACATTTAATGTTGTAGACATGATGATGAGTTTTGGATTATATTGATGCCTTAATGTTTGGAGGAGTTGTGAATTAGTCATGTGTGGTAGAATCCTAACTATGTTTTTCCATTAAGTTTGATAATTCTTATGAGTTGGATAAGTCTATAATAACTGTACTTTTGGGACACTCCGATTTTTTATAGAGATGGATTTATAAGACATGATATAGTTAGTTACAAGGAGTGTGGTAGACCAACAATTGGTTTGGTACACTAGGTGCACCTTACTCCAAGTTATGGATTCTATTGGAATTATCTCAATTTGGGATGATTATTAATGTATGCAGTCATTAAGCTTGATCACATTGTAGATAAATATTATGAGCAATAAATTTGAGAAACATTTGATTAGTTATGAGTACCTTTAGATAGTTTTGGTAATGTAGATTGAAATTTTACATATGCCTTGATTTTTGACTTTGTAATCTTTGGGAAAATTCTCACTGGATTGAAAATAATTAAAATAGGATTTAGATGAATTTTAATCATTACTTTTTAATTTAGGAGGTTGTTTGCAAATTTTCCTGTGGAAATTTTTGATTTGGACTTGATGATTTAAGTCATATTATTAATTCCATTAATAACTTGTTGCGGAATTTCATTGCCCAATAAGAATACTTTCCTTGATTATGGTGGATTTAGCTAATTGGGGCTTACTTGAAGGTTAACAATGTATTAAACCAATGAAATTATATGAAAAATTTAGCATATTGATAGGGTGATTATCAAAAACTTATCAATATCTTGCTGAGAACCTAGTGCTCATAGTATCAATGATCTAGCCTAGGATGATAAACTTAAACCAATAGATACATGGGCTATATGAATGTTTTGATTATAATTCATGCTTTAGAGATCAAATCTAGTATTCACTATGTATTTATGAAGGTTAGTAAATTTGATTTTTCTGATGAATCATGATAATAACACACTTGAGATTTATTTACCCTACATGTGAAATGAGTTGAGATGATTACCATTTTCATGATGTTATTATGATAACATGTGGTTCCATCTATTATGTTGATGCAATGTTATAGTTAGATTTCTTATTATAATATCTCATGATGTGATGACATGATGTGATTGCATGTAATTCTTTTATGATAAGATGTTTTATGATGACATGCGAGAGCATGTGGTGATGATAATGATATTGTATTATCATGATGAAATGCGAGAGCTGGCATGTGGATTCTTTCTTTGAGATGTTGATATTATGACTAATGTATCGATTATATGTTGTGAGGTGGTGATTGTCAGGGAATCCACCAGTGGTCGAGATGATCAATTTATTTGATGATATTGTGGGAGCCCATAACCATAAAGGATAATATTACAAATAACATGTTATGGTTTTGGGACAACTCAATCTACTACTTATGCTAGTAATTTGTATGCCTTGTATTGGAATTTTGATGCCGAAGTCTCAAAAAATGGCTAGAGTGTTGCTCATCGGTGGTGTTGTGGGATTGGATTTTGATCCTTGGGGATGTACTTGGTAGTTTTGGAGGGAGTTTAGGTCATCCTTTCGAGATTTATGGTGTACATGAGTACTGATCCATATGTTTTCTTGGGAAGATGAGGTCTTGAGCCTCATGGCTCTAGATAAACTGGTAGACTTTAAGCTTGGTTCTAAAAGTTGGGAATAAAAACTAGAGAATACTCACGCTTCCTTGGTGTTGTGATGTGGACTTTCATTGCTTGTTACAGTCACATGGGTGGATTTATACTATTATAGTACAGGGTGTCGTGGAAGATACATGAGGTGATATAGGGTATTGTGGAGGATACAATGAGCTAATTAAAAACCTGTAAGTATCATAATCAAAGTTAACTTTAGGATGAAGTTCCTTCAATGAGGGGATTATGTCATGCCCCACATTATTATTAAATAAATAAATAACAATATAAAGAAGTATAATAATTATCCTAATAGGGTAATAATAAGTACTTATATATATAGATAATAATAATAAATAAGTATAATAGTTATTCTAAAAGAGTTATAATAAGTACTTATTATTAATATTCGGGTAATAAAAGAAAATGGTAAAATAAGTAATAACAATTGATGGATAAACCCTAAAATATAATAAAGAATTCAATAATGGATCCTAGGGATCAAGTTATTTACCATGGATGGATCCTTTATAAGTATGAAGAAGAAGGATAAAATATATCTTATTTTTCTTGGAATGATTAGGAGGAGAGCCCGAGTCATGATGACAGAGGGGTTGGTTGGGAGGAGAGTCATCCCCCGCATAGTGCTGCGACATGCGGGTTCAAATACCAGATTGTTACAGGTAACTTGATTCCTTTGGATTTAGATATGTTACTCAATGCACACTCTTTATAGTTTATGAAATCTTGAGTTATGTATATCTACTTTTTATCAGTTTGTCATGTTGTATCAAAATAGGGGTTTGAAATATATGTTATGACCATAAAATGTTTTTTGGTCTTGATAAAGGAGAACTTCCTAGTCCTTGCATCATCTCCACCATATCACACCTCCAAAAATATTCTTATCTTACGAAAAAGGCCTTCCCTTTCCTTATTTCACATGCCCAAATATCACGTGAGTGTAGTGTATCACACCACAAAATTTTGTGGTGTGATATATCTCACTACACAAAGCTTTCAATGATGCGAAAACTAACAAGATCACACCACGTGTCAAGATAAAATTCCCCTTGTTAGTGACATATGATCAAATCATGTTACGTGTCCTCTTTGAACTAGTGGCCTCCATCATTTCACATGAATAATTTGTTTTTGCGATACAGGAAGTATCACATGATTAAAAACTTCATGTGATACACAAAAATTTCTTGATTTTTCCTCAGAACTCTTCAAAATTTCTTCCATATTTTTCCTAGGTTTATCCACAAGCAAAAATGCACTTATGCAAGGCCTTCTTGACTTCTACTAACATCATAAAGGGTTATTAATACCTTAGACTTAAATATTGGTTATGTATAATATAGTAATGTTAGGATATTATCAATGGTTACACTAAAGGGGAATGGATATATTGTGAAAGATTCAAGCATATAAGAATATGTATATATATATAGACCTCCTCAAAGGAAAACCTAAAATTTCAAGGGTCCTAAAAACCCTAGAACCCTTATATTTAATTAATGAAATTTACATGGCCTTCCAACTTAAGGGATTCTAACCCTCTGAACTTAGATATACCTAGATTTTGAGGACTCAACCCTTAATGATATTTATGAATCCTTTCCTTCTAATAGTCTTCTAGGATTACAAAAATGTTGTAAACTTTTCCTAACATATTAATTAACACTCTTACCAAAAAATAAGTACTAATAAGTATATCTAAGGAGGTAAGGTACCCTCCAACCTCTCTTACATAAGCTGCTATACATGACTATATTTATGGTTATTGAGGTAGCAACTAAAATCCATGTCTCAAAGTGTCATAGGCATGCATAACCAACATCATATTCCACATCTATTAAGTTACTATAGCTGCTAGAAACAATACCTTAATCATATTACTAATAATCCAAGGTCCTAGGACTGACTCATAGCTTACTTAATGTTCTTAGCAAGATAAAAAAATCAAGGATAACCATGCCTTTTAATCCATGAGTCCCCCTCTAAAATAAATCTACGATACACCATTGGTCATAAAAATACTGCAAAGGCATATTCTCATATATTCTACACTAGGAGTAATGTTCTTGGTAATTAAGGGACAAGACTAAGCATATATATTTATGATCACTACATAGTCACATAGTTATTATTCTATATAAATTCATTCAGGATGAAACTTGTACACTAACTCACATCACCAACGTAACCCCTAATCTACACCAATCATGACTTCCAGTTATTAAGTGTTGAAACATGATTTTAAGGATAATTTTCTTCTATTTGAGAAATTCATTGCATTGCAATAAACACATTTATAGGCACTATATTTCTTTAACTCGGTTCCAAAATTGTTGAGTCATCTTATACAAAAAAATAATACATTCATAATTTCCACTTGACTATATAGAATATTTCAATGCATAAAGAAGAACTTGTTTGAATATAAGTTGCCCAAAAAATCGACTGAGGGTGAGGATTTTCCACCCAACCATAAAAAAAAGTACACATCATCTTTCAACATCTATCCACCCCCTAGACAAACCATTATACCACCAAGGAGAATACAAGTGACTCTCAACAAATTTTGGGGAATTGGAAAACCCTCCAAGGAGAAACCTCATAGGAAATTCCTCGTTGGCTATCGGGAACTCAATGAAATCAAGGCACCTCTCCCAATGGATTATCACAACACCAAAGTGAGTTCCATTTCACTAATTGATGGTCCCTTAGGGAATATTGTCTAATAAGTGCTTCTCATATTCCCAACATGGCCTAATATCTTATCCCTAGCCAACAACTTTCATAGAAAGTTTCCACACAATTTAGAGTCTAAGCCAAGGAATTGTTGACTGGTTTAGCATTTGTTTTGGTTCAAATCACATCCTAGTTCTATTTCATCCTTAGTCTCATTCCAATAGACAATTTCTCAACTCGTGCACACCATTTGTCATGCACACACTCTTCCCTCTACTTCCCTATGCTCAATCACCCACCACACACAACACTTCTCCCTACCTATTGAACAAACTCCACTCCATCCATGCACTCACCCTTTAATCCCCTGACACACTTTTCAATGGAGAATTTTATAGAGGGTGTTTTGAGTCTTCCTTTAACCAATTCCATCTTCAAAGTATTCATCCCATTCCTCTCATAATTGTGGAAGGTGGTCCTTCCACCAACTGCATTCAATGATGGTCTTGTCAAGTCAATTAAGGGAAAATGGAGGATATTTCTCAAAATTTAATTTGTCATCAAAAACATACTTTGGAAAATGTGGCTAGGAATCATTTGGAATGTTGAACCCCTTCTTGGCCCCCTTACTATTTCCCACTCATGGTATCATGGTCCCTATAGGCACTTATTCCTTATTCGTTTGCTAGAATTTTCTTATTAGATGAAGGATATAATGTTTACAATATAATCATGTCTAGATCATCACAAGATCGTATTTAGTTATGCATGCTCGTATTAAAAAAATAATTAACTTAGTTAATTACATATTTAATAAGGGGATCAAAATGGGTATGTTACACCCCCTTCCCCTTGGAATAACACCATCCTTGGTGCCATATTTATTGGAAAAATACACCATCCATTGTGTTATCATTTACATTAGAAACATTTGCAATATCCTTGACCCTCCTACTGCACTGACATCACCATCCTCTTCACAACTTGGTCTACCTCCAAACTTCTGGCATTCTAGTATATGCCTACAACATCTATCAAGTAATCATTCATATAAGAAGTTTTTATATGCATAATCATCCCATTGATATTTATAACTTATGATAAGGTATACATTTCATCACAATAATCATTTGTATGAACATGGATCCACATCCATCTGGTTTCCACTGATAAAACTCAGCTCATTGTTTTCTCGGAAATACCCAATGTGCTCGGGATCCTAGCTAGTATGTTATTTATTCAATGTAATCTTCCTTGCAATCACTCACCCTCCAGTATCAAACATCCCCTTCTTTCTTACATAGTATCTCTAGCAATCCATCATTTTCCAAGGCTTCCTTGCAATGAAAGAGTATTGATCCTTACATAGTCTTACAACCAAGGCATCCCCCGATTTGATCCAACATAGAATAATTCATCACAATGGTGATAATGACATATCATAGGGTTCCCACATACTAAACGTATCCTCTTATCCATGTTTTCTAGTTCAACAACCATTATCTATCCTTTGCAGAAAGATCCACCATCTCACATGTATCATGCAGATACAATTACCATGAGATATCATCATAACAATTTAAGTTAGAATCCATTTAAATCTATTTTTCCCATATATATATATCGAGCTTGTTGGAGTAATAAATTTTGGGAGTAAAGCGCAGTAAGAAAGGAAAAGTGGACCTAAGGGAACAACATGCACTATAAAAGAAGGAAGACCAGTGTCAGGCTGCTAAATTGAAGCTTTTAAGTGTCCTGAATCACTAAATTGTCAAACCAGGGTTGGTAAACTTCGAGCTGATACACAGTATGTGTAGGCAAGCGTCTAGTATTCATTTGAATGCTATCCTAAGAATAAAACACACACCTATCCTAAGAACTTGAATCTTAATGGCTAACTTAAAACTGAGCATTTCCTATCTAAATCATCAATCAGAAAAACAGTCTTGCACYCCGATGCTAATATTGCTATTTCTATTCAAAAKCAYAGTTCTACAAAATCATTCTACCTCTATGTTCAACCATCTACTATCAGTACTTTYGTTTAAGTCATGACACACAGGGTACTGTCGAAACTGCATTCATTCTAAGMATTCAAAACAAATCTAATGCTATCTAYAGGAAAACAGAGTATTATGCTACTCACTGGTACCAGGAGCTCCTTCTATTCTAACTGTAACCTACCTATTCTAAGCACGCAAGGCAACTACTGTCTAACAAAGAAAAATGCATGCTACTCTGAACTATGTTCGAAATGAAAGTGAAAAGCCAAGCAATCATATGCATATACTAACCCTACAGGCATCAGTACTGCGTTAACATTCGCCAACATAAAAAGATAACAGTCTGGAAGTTGAGTCTGTTTGAGGAATGAATAAGCACGATTCTGAAACGTTTAAACTGTAGTGTAAGCAAGCATTAACACACTGCAATAAAATAAAGCTAGATCTGTGAACACTAAGCTACCTCAGATGCAAGCTACAAATTATCGAAATGAACTAAAGCTAAAGCAACACAAACTAAATCTATTGCAAATGAACAGCGGCTTGCACCGGTTTGGCGGGCCCAACCAAACGGCACAGACGCTGTGGAAAATGACCAGAGCTGACTAAATCATACGATGCAGATACAGTGTAACTATACGCTCCATTAACTCATTAAAACAGTCTTCAGATCACATGACAGTCAACATATACGCAATAGCAAATTGTATTCAAGACATAAGTTCATGGCATAATCTGATAACAATAGCAAACGACAATAGTGATAGTAGCAGTAATGGTAATCGTAACCCGTTCTCAGCAGTGAACATGGGTTTATATAACAGTCTTATTGTTTGTAACAGTCTAGACAAAGAGAACGTAAAACAATGGATCCCTGATCCGAGAATAACCTTGCAATCAAACTGAAAACGTATTTCACAACTTCGTGACACGTAGTGTCACGAAGTGTGAACGCTGAAGAGTAATCGATCCAATGTCATCATTAGGCCTTTGATCACTTCTGTGGCAACGACTCCAGCTGTCCTGCGAATCTTCTATTTCTCATTTGAACCATAACGCACACCATGGTGCATCGATCTCGAACGGTTCCACTGGTACCTCCACGGTGCGAGTTGGTACCTGGTACCGGCATCCTGTTCCAAGAATAGCAATGGTACCTAACCCAAGTGATATTAGTCCAATTATCAATTTAAAGTATTAAAATGCATAATAATATCTTGAAATTCAAAGATACCTTAGGTGACCCCTTTTGCATGGTAGAGAGATGTTAAGTATGTCAAAATGAGGTCAAAAAGGGTGGTACTGGCATATAGTTGGAGGTCTGTGGTATATAGTATAGGCAAAGAACATGGTCAAAACCGGGGACCAACATACCCCCACACTGAAGTTCTTTCCTGTCCTCAGGCAACAAAAATCAAAACTTGGTAGCCATCACAGGGTTGCAGCAGCTGGAACCAGCATCTGTAGTATTTCTTGCTTCTTCAGATTTCTCATTTCCTTCTTCAGGACCCTGTTGATTATAACATGTTTCTTAGCAATCCTCTGAAGCTGCCTGTTTCTTTTGACAATCTCTTTCTTCCTCTGCTTTTGTCTTTCGATTTTCGACAAAAGG
>ML787778.1:222130-255308 GCA_009831015.1 Picea engelmannii
GGGGGGGTCCAAGTTCTTGAGGAGCTTCCATGTTAGGTAGGGCCCATGATGGGAAAACTACTTACTCAGACCCCCTCACCGTTAAAGGTAGAATGGTCGAGGGGGTCCGAGCTACAATAAGGACCGTTGATATGGAGAGGTGGGCCAACACAATGGAGATCAACATGGGGGTTAATGGAGGAAAAGTGTTGGGTGGTGAGAGGAGTGAGAGTAGTGAGGGGTTACCTGCTACAAGGATCGACAGTTCTTGTTGACTTGGGATCAATGGTCCATATTCACTTTATACTTTTGGGCTTCGGGTGTTTTGAATGTGAAACATGAAAAATTTCCTAGAGGAAAATCTCTGAAGTGAATGATCTATCACCACGTGTCATGATGGATGAACGGTCCAAACTCTTTGGAAGTCTGGGCTTCGGGAGTTTCAAATTTTAGGCTTGGAAATATCTCGGATAAAAATCATCAAAGTGAAATATCTACTGCCACATGTTGTGACCGATGAGCAGTCCAGACTCTCTTCGGGAATCCAGGCTTTAGGAGTTTCAAATGTTAGTCTTGAAAATATCCCGAAGGAAAATCACCAAAGTAAATGATCTATCGCCATGTGTCCTGATCGATGAATGGTCCATATTTACTTCGGGGCTTCAGAACTTAATATCTTCGGGACTTCTGATGACTCTTGGTGTTAAACTCCACGTGATTTTGTACCCTTCAATGGACAACAGTCGTTGATATGATTTTCTTGGTGTATCTTTGCCATTGAAAATTTCCTTGTCCATTTCGGCAATCCTCGCCCGAAAATGACCATTCTGAATGGCTGCGTTTTTCCACAGGCATTCCCTGTGTATACAAAATGGCTTGGTTGACCTGTGATGAGCTAGATCAATGGAAAATTTTATGACAAGTAATTTGAACCAAATCCAACATATATTCCATCCTTTCAAGAAAACAAAACAAAAACGTGCAAAGACTCAAACCAGAGAGAAACAAATAAGAACCAAGTAACTCAGTAATGGGGGAATGACTTAACCAACTAGAAGAGGAAAAATTGATGAAGGCATAGGGAAAAAGAGAGGAGAGGCAGGGGATGTAGACCTAGGTTACAACAAGGACCATGGTGTGAGATTTGAAAAACACATGGGCATGATCCCTATCATTTCCCCCTGATGCAGAAGTATTAGACATCACCGAAGAGTACATTTTGTAACTTTTGTAAGTCAATTGGACACCAAGACGAGGACTATAGGACCTTGGATATGATGAAATAAAGGATTACAAATACATACATGGTGTAGGCTGAACAAGTAATAGGACAACTTGTGAAACAACCACAATATAACAATGCACATCGACCACAATATAATAACGCACAAGAGTTTGCAACACAACCACATTATAATACACAACAATTTCAATGGAAACACCAGTATAATATTGCACAATAGTGTGTAGCACCACCACAGTAAAATAACACACAGTTGTAGTCTAATCAAGGACCGTAGTATAACACACTATGTAGAAATAATAAAGGAAACATAATAGGATTCATAGGAGGAGTCCATGGAGGAAGAGGTTTTGGAGGAGGTTAAGGGCCATTAGTTTGTCATAACTATCAGAAACCAAGGAACTATGCAAGAGAAATCCAATAGTGACCTACGACATGTATGTATTGTCATGCAATAGACCATGAATAAGAGATTGTCCAACACTTTTGATAAAAATACAGGACAAGAGGAATCAGACCAATCAGGACGTGCAATGGATCAGAGTGGAAAACATATAAGAGGATGAGAAGAAGATTAACATAGTTACTAGAGGTGGAGCTAAGACATAAGAAGATGCAACCAAGAAGGATCAAGATCAGTACCATTGGATTAGGAAGAACATAAGGCTTGAACATAAGTTTGATGCGTGCAAAGAGAAAGAGATATTCAAAGAAGCTAGGCAGGAGATTCCAGAAGAAAGTATTGCATCTACTTCAGGGACTAAATTGGAAGATGAGATAATAGTGTATGAAATGCCTTCATTATTTGATCAGACTAATTAGGATTATTAGTCAAACCTAGTAAGTAACTTAAGAAAAAATTTGGGAGCCTGTGCCAAATTGTTGAATGATAAAAATTCTTTACAAGTACTGCAGAATTTGTTAGAAACGTGTAATTAGAGGGAAGAAGGGGTAAAAAGAGTAAATCATGTTTATAAGAAGAGAAGAACCAATGGGTAATTCACATTGAATGACAACATAGGCTATTTAAATATGGGGTATATTATACTAGACTTAGGGTCTGAAGTCAATGTTCTGCCAAAGAAGACATGGGAAGATATGGGAGAACCTCAACTGGGGTATTCACCTATTCAATTGAACTTGGAAAATCAACACAAAGTGGTGCCAATTGGTAGGTTGAATGGGATTCCAGTAGATTTATATGGTGTGTGCACCATGGTAAAATTTGAGGTCATCGATATAGTAGATAATACTTCTCCATATCAAACATTGTTGGCTCTGGATTGTGATTTTGATGACCAAAATATTATCAACTTGAAGACAAGGAAGATGATATTTGAATCAGGGGAATACATATTTATTGCACCATTATATCCTTCATAAGGAGGAAGGTATGTGGAACCTGCGACATAAAATATTCTTACAGAAAATGTGAATAAGCTATACAAAACTACCACGTGCGAAGAAGATTATATCAAACCAACTGCATATGGGATGCTTAGTTGGAGGAGTATTAGTTCTTGTCCTTCAGACTCTTACACAGGACTAGAAAAATGGTAGCAAAAACTACATGAATTATCTACTAGGAGATGTGCCAGAATGATGCACGCACTGAGATGGGTTGGTTTAGAGGTAAGAGAACCCCCTACTTTTTATGGATTGAATTATTTAGAAGAATTTTAAATGAAGTTTGAGGTAGAGGTTATGGAAAATCAGAGATTACTAGCATTAGATATTGCTTTAAAATATACACCTACAATATGGTGGGATACATAGAAGGCAAAGATCAACAATTGGTTTTAGTGCAAAAGGTTGATGCGCATCAGATTCGGTGCAGAGCAAGATCATAGATATGAGGAGAAATATGAGGGATTTGGACAACCTCAAGAATATGTAGATAAGTGCATAGTTCAATGGAGATTATTAACACTAGAATAATGTCCACACCATTTTATTCACACACTAGAAGGTATTCTAAAGAACTGGTACACAAAACAGGAACAACGCAGAGAAATTGCTAACTGGGAAGAGATACAACATAATTTTGTAGTTACATTTTTCTTTGAGCATGAAAGTCCAGAGATATATACAACACTAAAAGTGGTAAGATATAGGATATTTAAAGAAGTAGAGTTTGAAATAGTCCCAATATATCAGAAAAAAACAGTCTTTCAGACAACTATTACCTTGCTATCACGTCACTAAAGAAGAAGATCCTAAAGAAAACCCACACAATATCCAGATCCTAGAAGTTGAAGGCGAAAGGGAAGTAGAAGGTCCCAAGATATATTCAGAAGATTATGTTGCACCATTAAATATCAAGAAGGTCAGCATTTGAATTGTAGAAAACCAAAAAAATTCAAGTATTGGAGATTATTGGGATAATTAGACAGTAGAAAGGATCACATAATTACTGTGCGAATACAATGACTTATTCCCAACAAAATTCTAAAAAATGAAGGGATTAGAAGGAGACCTAGGAGAGATGATGATCCCTTTGAAGCCATAATCAAGACCTATTATACATAGACCTTACATGATGAATCCAATATACAAGGAGAAAGTAAAATAAAAAATTGACAAAATGTTGGAATCTTGTGTCATAGAACCCGTGGAAGGATCAGAGTGGATCAGTCATATGGTGGTGCATGAGAAGAAGCAAGGGGTAATTAGGATATGTGTATATTTGAGAAAACTAAATGATGCTTGCTTACGTGATCCTTTTCCCACCCTATTTACCGATGAAGTATTGGAAAATTTAGGTGGTTAAGAAGCCTACTCATTCACACATGGATTTTCAAGTTATCATCAGATCATGATAGCACCAGAAGATAGGAATAATAAAACATTTTATACAAAATGGAGATCTTTTTAGAATACAATTATTCCATTTGGACTGAAGAATGCACCTACAATTTTCTCAAGGGTAGTAGTAGCATCTTTTAAGGACTTCATCCATAAGTTTTTGGAGGTTTACTTGGATGATTGTAAAATATTCAATTTATTAAAGGATCATGTCGAAGTATTAAGGATGATGTTGGACATATGTAGATAGTGTCAAATCTCATTGAATATCAATAAATGTATTTTCAATGCACCTTTTGGGATTTTGTTAGGACATGTGGTGTGTAAACAGGTTCTGTTGGTTGATCCTGCTAAAATTGTTGTCATAGTTAGCTTACTACCACCAAAGTCAGTGTTTCAGTTGAAGAGTACACTTGGACATACAAGGTATTACAGAAAGTTCATAAGTGGATATGCACAGATTATGGTGCCAATGGAGAAGTTGTTGAAGAAGGACACTAAGTATCAATGGAATGTTGAATTCCAACAAAGTTTGGATATTTTGAAGGATAAGATGGTTACTGCACCGATTTTAGTATTTCCAGATTGGGAAAAAGAATTTCATATGCATGTGGATGCATTTACAATATCATTAGAAGAAGTATTACCCAACTAGGAGAAGGTGATATAGATCACCCTATTTCATTTGCAAGAAGGAAGTTGTCAAATTCAAATCAGAACTACAATACTATAGAAAGAGAAGGTCTAGTTATGGTTTATGCATCATAAATTCAGACATTAATTATTAGGACAATACTTCAAGATGTTTACAAATCATTCAACCCTGAGATACTTAGTTAATAAGCCAGTGTTGGGTGGAATAGTATGCATATGGATATTTTTATTTCAATAGTTTGACTTTGAAGTTGTGGTGAATCCAAGAAGATTGAATGAAGGACCTAACCATTTTTCAAGAATCACTAATGGAGAAGAACCAAGCAGTTTGGAAGATAACTTTCCCGATGTTCAACTATTTTTAGTATAGGTTGCAGATGAATATTTTTCTGACATTATTGAGTTTCTGAGTACAAGAGTTGCACCAAGATAATTTACTACTGCACAGAAGGAAAATTTGGTAGTCAGAGCTACAGACTATCCACTGATTGTAGGTCACTTATAAAAGCTTGGAGTAGATAACATTTTAAGAAGATGTGTGATGGAGCATGAAAGAACCATTATTTTGATAGAGGTGCATGGAGGAATTGCAGGAGGACACTATGTAGGGAAACCTACTACGTAGAAGGTATTGCACATAGGATTATGGTGGCCAACAGTTCACAAGGATTCAAAGGAATACTATCAGAAGTGCGATGTTTTTCAAAGAGTTGGGAAACCATCCAGGAGGGATGAAATTCCATTGAGACCTCAAGTAATGTTACAAGTTTTTGATAAGTGGGAAGTATATTTTGTAGGTCCAATTAATCCACCAACCAAAAGATCAGGTGCAAGATATATTATTACAGCAAAAGAATACTTAACCAGATGGGATAAGGAAACAATAATAAAGGATTGCAACACAGAGACTGCAACACACCTTTTATTTGGACATGTAGTGACAAGGTTTGGATGTCCAATAATATTGATGAGTGATTGGGGGACTCACTTTATTAACATTACAATTGAGGCAATGCTTGAAGAGTTTAAGATACATCATCAGAGGATAACTGCTTATCACCCTCAAGCAAATGGAACAATGGAAGACTTTAACAATATTTTGGAGAATGACTTGAAGCTAACCGGGTAGACCCCTTTAGATTGGTGTATGGAAAAGAAGCAATGGTTCCCTTAGATTATTTGATACCAAGTCTACGTATCACAGCAAGTACAAATATGAAAAAAAGGGGATCAATGCAGGAAGTATTGAATCGACTGATGGAATTATAAGAGGACCGGATCATAGAAGGTTTCCATCAGGAGGTACAAAAAGAAAAAGATAAAGCATGACATGACATGCATATTAAGAAGAATAATTTTAAGGAAGGAGATCTAGTTCTCCTCTATGACATTTATTTTTTGCAGCACCTAGGGAATCTTAGAATGCATTGTCTAGGGCCATATCAGATAAAGTCTATCATATATGGAGGTGTTGTACAATTGCAATACTTAGTAGGAAAGGAAGTTCAAGGACTAGTGAATGGTAGTCAACTGAAACTGTATAGGGACAATCGACTCACTAATCCTCAGTAGTTGCAGTGCATCAAGTAGACTTATAGATATTGTAAATAGTAGGAATCAAAAGAAGAAAAGGGAAGAAAAAACTAAAAATAATAATAATAAAGAAAAATCCAAAAATAAGTAGTTAAAAGAATAAGCGATAGAGAGATAATTAAGGATGACAGTGTGCAACATAAAAAAAATTCAAGGCGACAAGAAATGAAGATACTGCGCACATGAAAACTATAAAAGAAGGAAGTACTAGTGTTCTAGAGATGTAACACATTGGAAAATTACAATGCACTAGAAAAACGAAACAGACAGGAAAAAAATGGGTCACCGAAAAATAGAGGCTCGAAACATATATTTATGAAGCGTGCACAGTAATCTTTGGAACATTTATGACAGTTAATGAAGTGTGCTCAAAAATTTTTGGAGCATTTATGACAACACTTTAGAAGAAAAATTTGGGTTCAACAAGCCTCATTGTGAATTTGAGTAAACGTAGAGTTAAGTAGCAAGAAGAGAAAGAACGCACATACAATTTAGAAGATGAAAAATGATATTTCTGGTGCAAACCCATCTAGATTCCAGCACGATGGTGCCACCCAAAGTCGGAGTGCCAAGCCATAAGTCGAGAAGAAGTCGCAGGAACAAAAGAACATCACCAAAGCCAACAATGGAGGCCAAAAACCCTACACAGATGGAGGGAGTGGTGGATGTCGATGCCATTCCTTCCCCAAAACCAACAAGCCCTACATTAGTTGAAGAGAAAATAAAATAGATGCAAGTTGATCCACCAAGAACAATAGTAGAGACAAACTCGATGCAAGAAGCAGTTCAACCCATAGAAGCAACAGACACAGAGATGATTGAGTCTGATGAGCCAAGGGCTCAACCTAGCACAAAACAAACACAACAGGAACAAATATCGATTAAGGAAGTTACAATGTAGCATGAGTCTGGCAGAGATGAATAGGAGGAAGAGAACACACATAAAGAAGTAGGGATTTCAAGTTCACCAGTAAAGGGAAAAGGTAAACAACAGGTCCATAAATCCCCACACAAGTATACATGGGTAACCATTGTGTTACCATGTGTACCAACATGGGTAGGATTTGTCACATAATTACTTGGATGGATAGAAAGACTATGCTATTCATATCATGATGTCAGGGATACAAATAAGTTCCCAGAGTTCACACAACAGGTATACTTAGAAAGAAGAGGGGACAATGTGAAGGGAGTTCCCATAATGGAACCTAAGCAGTGGATACAAGGGTTATACAACACATGAATCATGAATCTGTTGGAGATCCCACAATTTGGCAAGGGCAAGGAAGTAAATAACTACATGAAGAAGTTACCAATGGTCATGCATGGAGATATTTTTTGGTTGGATACAAAAGTATCCATAGACTTTGATTTGATAACAAAGATAACAGATATTCCCACCAATGGTGAGTCACCTATGTCGTACCTTGACGAAAATACCAAGGAGAAGGCCTTGTCATAAGATATCAAGACAAACATATGGTACAAAAAGAGGATCTAGGGGGATCATCATCCACAGGATTAGTGAACCAACAACAAGAATAACCACAAAACTAATGGCATGTAAACTACTTAGAAAGTATCACAAGAAGGAAGTGCCAATAGACATTATAGAAACAACTGCATAGTGCGTGAAGGGAACTGTATTAAGTTGGAGCCTGTATTTATTAATTTTATTTTAGATGATTGTAAGGATGGATAGGATGTTGGGAAAAAATTCCACTACTCATGGCTTATGATTTTGATTTCATTAGTGGGATGGAAGCACCCTAATTACACCATGTTTATTTAGAGAATTGGAAGGTTTCACGCATTGAAATACAAATCATTATGGCACACCACTGTTGCAAAAGACAGACATGAAAATACTAGCCTCTTCAAGACATACCTTGATGAAATCTAGGACAAGGTGGAAGATACTTGGAGGATCCCATCAGAGGTGGTGGAGTAGTACAAAACGATCGCTAACTTTAAATCCTCATGACATAATATATGGATTTAGGAGAAAAGGGATCCAACAAAGGAGTGGTTGCGGATGAGGTACTCCACCACATCAGAATAAGCCAAGTGGGTGATGAAAGACTGGAAAGAATAATGGAAGATTCCAATTGAGAAAACAAAGCATAAGAATCTAGCCAAGGAAAAAAAACCATCATAAGCAGGTTCATCTAAAAAAAAAATTACCCCAACTCGTAATACAAGGAGCACAACACAAATTAAGAAGCCAAAAGGGGGAGTGCAATAGAAAATAAAAATCCTATCCCCAAGTCGGTCACACAACAAAAGGACCACGCAAATGCTATTAATGGATGGATACAGAAGAAGGATAACATCCTTGCACCAAAGGGACATGCAGGAGGGGACATACCAGATACCCCAGGAACAACAAAAACAACACAGTCAAGGCCATTAAAGAGACTAATTGTATATACAGGTGGGGTGCGGAAGAAGATGGAAGTGCACAAGAATGTCCCATAATACACCATAACTGAAGACGATGCATAAATAATCACAAAGAAAGTTCAATACCACGTTGCCGAAGAGTACGAGGAGGCAGAAAAACAAAGTTAAAGGATAATGAAAGAGATAAAAAAGGTCATACATGTATTAGAGAATATACACTTGAATAAGGACCCAAATGAGGAGACAATACAACAAAAAATAGTGCAGAGTGAGGAAGCAACAATGCAGATCAAAACATTGGCCAGTTAGAGTTTTAATGTGACTAAATAAATGTTGCGAATAGATGAGGACTTGGCGCAGAGACAAATTAAGGACATAGAACAGATGGAACTCGTATTCACCAAGATACCAAAAAAATCCTTATATAAGTTTGTTGGCCCTTGACCAAGTTTTGAGGATACTTGGTCATTTTGAGCATTTTTTGGACTTCAATAGGATGTCGAAGGAAGAGTGCAAGTTGAAGTGGATATCACATGATATCGACCCATTTTTAGGGTTTTGGGCTTATGTAATGGGTATGGGGATTTCGGCCCATGGGTTTACCCATGCTTAGGCCTATTTTGTAATGAATAAATAGAATTATAGGTGATGTAAGAAGTAGTGACTAGTTAGTGTGAGCCATTGTTTCTAAGTGCAAAAGTAGATCTATGTGATTTGGCTTTGTGCACACTGTGTGAGACTTGCAAGGCTAAGTGCAAGAAACTGTAAAAGACTGTGTAAGGCTATGTGCCTAGATCCACTCGAGGAAGGAGGATCTGGTGAGGTGCACATATCTCCTGTCCTCTGCAAATTTTATTTGGAGGCTTTGTGCATGTAAGAAGAATGAAAGAATATAATAAAGAAGACGAAGAGTTGGTTGACATAGCCCCAAGGAGGGAGTGAACCACGTATATCCTATGTTGTGAATGCTTTGAGCCTTATGACTGATTTTTGTATTATTCTTGTTTATGTGATTAAATGCTTAGTGCGTTGTTAGATGATAGATGAATATGATATGATAGCTTAGTGCTGAATAATGGGAACGAATTCTAGATCTGATCTCTATTGGTATGCTTAGTGCTTGAATCCATTGGATTTGTGTGAATTCTACACTGATACATTGTTAGGGTTTAGCTGCGCTGTGAACTAAGGTTGAATATTAATAAACTGTAATAACTAAGTGCTATGTTAAGGTGTTACAATCATAGATCTATGTCCCAACTAAGGTTGCATACATCTGAGTCCTGCAACCACCCCTGTCTCTACCTCGGGTGAGACTTCATCTGCTTCACAGGTGTTTTCGAAAGGGTCGGTAGTTAGGGTTTTGTTGGTGCGTTGTTGTAGAGTTGAACCTCGTGTCTTCCCCTGTGCCAACAAATGGTTCTATTGTCGGGACCTCAAAATGTGATTGTTGGGAACTGAGGAAGAAGAAGATTTGTGCAAAGATCTGACCTGAAACTGTGATTGCTGGGAACTGAGGAAGAAGAAGCTCTGTGTGAAAATATGAACCGAAACTGTGAAAGATCTGTGCGTAGATCTATTTCCCTAGTGCGCAATAGTCTACTTGGATTGTGAAGTTTTGTGCTAAGTAGAGAAGTTTGATCTAAATAAAAGAGGTAAGATCTTGAAGCTTTGTGCTTTGCGAAAGGTAAGAATAGTGAGAAATTTTGATTGAAAAGGTAAGATAAGTAGAAATTTTTGTTTCAAAAATATGGATCTAGGTATGTTTGATAAATTTTGTCCTAGCTTGAAAAATAGGGCACAACTAGAAGAAAAAATATTTTATATGAGTAGATCTGATAAGAATAGTGAAAGATATGTTATTCCTATGCATAGAAAGAATTTTTGGACTAACAAATGGATGCAGGATCCTAGAAAGAATTTTTTGTAGGTTAGCTACCATGATCCTAGTGTGCAATACAAGAAAAGATGGGGATCATTTAAGAGAAAGAGAGCTACAATTGCAGAAGACCGAGACATCTTGCTAAGGAATGCCTTGGTAGAAGATCCAATAGTCTTTGTTGTAAAGCTATGGATTATGAAGTTTTGGCTTGCCCTAGAATGATTGCTAAGGTTGAAAGAATGAATATGAGACAAGAAAACCCCGAGGAAGGTCAAGAAACTAAGATCATGGCAGAACCCCAGAAAGAATCAGAAATTGTACTATTGCAAATGAAAGAAACCCTGAATGATCATAGAAACATCAACATACCAGAGATGTTCAAATAAAAAGAATGCATAGAAACAAGAATAGGAGACTTCGACATTCATTGTGTTCTAGATGAGGAAACATAGGTGAATATCATGACAGAGAGAACTTGGGAAATTTTAGGAAAGTTTGTTATGATTCCTTCATTAGGAGGAATATGATTATTTAGAGGAAAGTTGATAACCCTATGTGGAATACTTTCCCATATATCTATGAGTGCTCATGGAACTTCGACAGAAGAAGATTTTGAGGTTGTTAAATTTATTGAGAACAATGCTGCATTTGCTATGTTACTAGGAAAATCTTGGATTGAAAAGGATCAAGCCAAAAGAAAAGAAGAGGAAAGTATTAGAGCAGAAGAAGCAATGCTTAAAAAAATTCATGACTAGGAGGATCGCACATTTGATTGAATAACGGGAGAATAGATCAAAGTTATTCAGAACCAGAAACTTGGATGTCGAAGTTGAAAGGACACACAAGGACTTGAGACACCTATCTGTACAAGAGAGTAGAGAACCTACACCAGACAGAGAAGAACTATTTCCCTTGAACCCTAGTAAATAACATCAACAACGCAAAGTTACTATGCCCATAAAAGATAAGAATCATAATGGAAGGAGGAATACCAAGATGAAGATAACGGGGAAGAAGGCTAGAAAGCTCAATAAGAAGAAAGCAAAGATAGAAAAGTTACCAAAAGTTCTAGAAGGAAGGATTCCATAATTTGAACTTTGTCGGGGTACCAGTACAACACAACATGGCACTTCACCATGGCGAAGCTATATGATTTTTGGATGCATTATAACCGTTAGCCCGATGATTCAAACAGTTAGAACAACAGTTATGGCCAGAAATATTGCCATCAGACCATTGGGACCACGCCGTAACAGATAGAAATGCATTAATGAAGGCTTCTCACCCATTGGAAAGATATGTTTCCTAGTTGTCTACTTATTCCATTGATCCTTGCAACGAGAACACTTTTTCCACTCGTGATTATATGCACAGTGATCATCGAGCTATCGCCATCCATTCTGTTGCATTGAGTAGTTTCTCTTCAACCCAAGATATTCAACTAAGAGCGTGTATGTACGAAAAAAATAGCGTAGTCGAAGAGTCTGTGAAGGATATACTCATCGACCTCATGAATGAAAAGGTAATGTCTATGGGCATACAAGCTTCATCGACGAGAGGAGTGCAAGCCTCCCCGTCGACTGCTCGTGGATCTGGACCATCTGGAGATGCGAATGAGAAAAGAACCATGCATAGAGATGACTTGGTGAATGCGAATTTATTACCATCCATCCTACCCGATGACATCCCACCCTTGGCTAGTGTAGTGAGTTGTGACAGTGTCCCAAGGGACTTTAAATATACCCTCATCTCTGTGTATCTCCCGAAGGGGATACACGCAGTCAGACCAAATCTAGAGAGGATTCCAACCTTGAATATTAATGACTATAACCTAGGAGACCATAAGAGATATGGCATGCTCACACCTTACAAATATCTGACCAAGATGAAGGGAAAGAAAACAAAAATCATCCCTTAGTCGTGGACCATAAACCTCGTGCAGTCCACCCTTTTGAATGTAATGAAAATTCCACATTTTGGAAGGCACCAGGAGGTTAATGCCTGCATTAATCTCCTGCTATCATGATTCCATAGTGGATATCTGTGGTTGGAAAGATGTATCACTATCGATCCAGTGATGATACATAGGATCACCAAACTGAGCATGCAGGGACTAGATCCACATGACTTCTACCCAGGAAAAGATGTAGACCACGCCTTAGCACAAGAGATTAAAGAAACATACGACGATGTTGAGAAGGGGACGTGAGGCTACAAGGTAGCCTCCATCCAGAATGGCACAGTGTGCCTAACATTCCAATTAATTGTAGGAAAGCTAATAAGAAAGAACAGACCCACGCAGGTTACAGGTTTTTTCGTTGACCTCACAAGGAAATGCGTACAAGGCCTACAGATGAACTGGGAGAAGTACCTAGTTAACCATCTCGAACTGGATTGTCGCGAAGCTCAGGATCAGGGCTATGAGTTTCACTTCAGCTGGCTCCTGATCCTCATCATGTTTATTGCTTGGGATATGCCGAAAGGTGTGACCTTCCTTGAGATCGATCCATTCAAGATGCTCACTGCGAAGTTCACCACGCTCTGGTATTCGAGTGATATGGGAAAGCAATGATAGTCAAACACAATATTTCATACCTACTATCTACAGCTTAGGCAGGCTATTGAGTCCTTCCCTCATATGACGTAGAACACCCTGGACAGATTCAGGCCGCTTATGAAGTTCCACACAGATAGGAATTTTATTTAAATCATTGCACATGCCGATGAAAGAAAATAAGAAATTTAGTACTACTACAAGCTCACTACAGAGGACCTGGAAGAAATCATTAAAGACTAGCATGCAAAACTCCTTATCCCTGCTGACTCCGCAGAGCTGTCTGACTCGGACCTCATTGAAAATCCGGTGGTTACTCATGAAGAGTATGATTCCCCAAACAATAGCAAGAAGAAAAAGGGGAAAGATGTACAGGAAGTACACATCACATCAGAAGAGACCACATCCAAGTCATCTAGTGGAGGAGGTGATGATGAAGTGAACAAAGAGGAAAAATAACAAGAAGAAGATAAGCAGGGCGAAGTAACACCACCACATAACCTCCCTAATGACACCGATCCATATAAGAAAAGGAAGGTTTCCCCCATGAAACCTTCATCGCGGAAGAAGTCCAAATACAATAAGCCAAAGATGTAGAATGTACTCGCAGTCGATGACTTCGAATTCATTATTTCAGTTGTAGGAGATGCCTCAGAAGATATTTTGCAAAGAAACAATGTAAAACAAGAAGCCATGTACAATATAATTGAAGAAGAACTAAGAGGTGTACAACAAGCGCTTTATTCGAGCTGCACAGTCTCCACTTCTCCCCCGCCATCAGAAGAACCAGAGTTGGGAGATGAGCCTGCTCAACTTCATAGACTAGCTGATGTGACTGGAGCTTTCCTTCATCGAGCACAAGATGAGAAAGAACAGGTCATAACATCCTTAAAAAAATCACAGGAGGAAGTTATAGAGCAAGGCGAGATTGTGCAACATAAGAAGGATGCTCTTCAAGCGAAGTTCGAAGAAGAGAGAGTGTAGATCTAGCAGGAGAAAGAAAAGTTGCTCGTGGAGCAGGTCAGAGTAAAAGAAGAAGTCAACAGAGCACTTCACTCTTTGATGGGCTTGGAGAAGAAGGAGGGACAACCAGTAGAAAACCAAGTATCATAGCTTGTAGAAGCCATCCAACAACTTCAACAGAGAATCACAGATCTGGAGCTAAGAACAATTCCTAGTACTTTGCAGTATATGCGAGATCAAAGAGAAGTGACTCTCTGAGGCACAGTTGAAAGAATCGAGAGCCTCTCCATGGAATGTAAAAAATTGAGTGATCATAGTGCCCAAACTTATGAGAGACTCACTAAGAATCCTGAATTGAAGGCACTGGAGTCACAACTCCAAGAAGCGAAGTAGAAAGCATAAACAGTTTAGGCACAGTTGAAGCCCCTGTCATCCATTGAGAGGATGAAGCGATCCCAAGAAAAACGCATTGCTCAGTAGCAGGTCCAAACCATTCAGAGAAAATTCATGGAAGAAACTCAGAGGATCCAACCAATACAGGATGAGGCTTTCCAACTGTTCACAAAGATCGAAGGCCGAGGAGAAGAACTAGATAAAGTCGTCATTGCAGTTGAACAGTTCTTAGAGGGACCTATCAATGAAGCAATAATCCAAGAGTTCATTGAGTAGGAGGTTGTGTCACAACAATAGGTTGAAGCAACTCGAGCCAAGCTCAAGGCTTTTGAAGCAGAGTTACCTAGAGCAAAGTGAATTGGGACAAGTCACAGGTGAGTGTTGGGGGCATGTTGTCCCTTGATGAAATTTTGAGGATCCTTGGTCATTTTGACCATTTTTGGGACTTCGACAGGCTGTAGAAGGTGGAGTGCAAGTCAAAGCGGAGATCATGGAATCTCGGCCCCTTTTTAGGGATTTTTGGGTTTTGGGCTTATGTAATGGGTATGGGGATGTCAACCCATGGGTTTACCCATGCTTAGGCCTATTTTGTAATGAATAAATAGAAGTCTAGGCGATGTAAGAAGTAGTGAATAGTCAGTGTGAGCCATTGTTGCTACGTGCAAAAGTAGATCTGTGTGATTTGTCTTTGTGTGCACTATGTGAGACTTGCAAGGCTAAGTGAAAGAGACTGTAAAATACTATTTAAGGCTTTGTGCCTAGATCCACTCGGGGAAGGAGGATTTGGCGAGGTGTGCAGATCTCATGTCCTCTGTAGAGTTGATTTGTAGGCTTTGTGCATGTAAGAAGATTGAAATAATCTAATAAAGAAGACAAAGAGTTTGTGGACATAGCCCCAAGGAGGGGGTGAACCATGTATATTCTGTGTTGTGAATGCTTTGTGACTTATGACTACTTTTCGTATTATTCTTGTTTATGTGATTAAATTCTTAGTGCGTTGTTAGATGATAGATGAATCTGATATGATATCTTAGTGATGAATAATGTGAATGAATGCTAGATCTGATATTTTTTGGTATTATTAGTGCTTGAATCCATCAGATCTGTGTGAATGTTGCATTGATCTGTTGTTAGGGTTTAGTTGCGTTGTGAACTAAGGTTGAATATTAACGAACTATAATAACTAAGTGTTCTGTTAAGGTGTTACAATCACATATTTGTGTCCCAACTAAGGTTATCTGAGTCCTACAACCACCCCTGCCTCTACCTCGGGTGAGACTTCATCTTCTTCACAGGTGTTGCCGAAAAGGTCGGTAGTTAGGGTTTTTTTGGTGCGTTGTTGTAGCGTTGAACCCCAGGTCTGCCCCTGTGCCAACAAAGTTGTAAATGAGTGTAGGACAAGAAGTTCAGTCTAGGGTGAGGACAGATGCAACAAACCTGGAGACACCAAGGGAAGCTAAGGAAGTATTGGAGACCGTTCTCACATAGGTGTGACTGGAACACAAAGAAGACAAATTTTGCGTAGATAGATTGGAGGAACAACTTGAAGAAGTCTTCCAGACAACTCCAGAGAGTGCATTAGAAGGAGAAATCAACGTAGAAGAGAAGCTACAGAAGATCACACATTCGATGGATAGGTACAAGAAAGAGATAAGAGAATTGGTGGAGAAGATAAAACCAACCACACAGCCAGAGGTCAGAACAAAAAGAGAGAAACAAGCTAGAGAACAAACAAAGTACATTGCAGTATAAGTTAAGGAGATAACATAATTTTATGAAAGGACTATGCAAATTTTGATCCGGATTATTTTCGGCACGAAATGAGAGCGGAGATATAATAACGAAATGAACAAAGATATCGCCGATATTCAATAATATAACATAAATATATCATAGATGCAACCATAAACACATATATACAATAATACATGATTTCTATTAATGAAAAAAATGTATAGAGACTGTAAAAATACAGAGTGAGACTCGCTAGAATGGTGACAACTTATCTCTTAGAAGAGATGTGAAGACTACTCACATTCGAAAGAATATGATTACAATGAGGCTCTGAAGGCCTTTTTACAATAAACAAGAATGAAAAAAACCCTAGACATCTAAAAACCTAACCCTAGGAGATGAAGCGCCAAAAGTCATGTGAGCCCCGCTTTGGTGAGTTAGTACATCAACTTCCCAGGGTCGTAACTTTTGCATACAATCTTTGTTTTAGGCGCATGATAGCCTGTTGGAAAGGTATCGTAGAGGAGATTCATTTTGGAGGAAATATCAAATAAACTGCAATATTTCTCCCCATTTTCCCAAAAAAATCGTTTAGGGCCTCAAAATGGCCCCGGAAGTTAAAAACTGCTAAAAATAGTAAATTACAAAAATTGCCAGAAAATTGTTTTGAGCCAGTTGGAAAAGGTGGGTGGCCACTGATATCCACTTGGATCAATCCTCCCTCATTAGGAATCAATGGTATTCATTTCATTGAGTGCCCGGGGGAGAGGAAAAAGCGTTTGTTGAATCTGGTTCTTGGTGAGTTGCTTGCCTTACTGGAGACATCGCACTACTCAGTTTGTGGAAGTCTGTCATGAAAATTTTGAGGCTCAGGATATTCAAAAAGTCAAGATACATGAGAGGAAGGTGTGAAAAAGGAATCTTTGTGATTTGTTGCAACCTTGTCGACCTTCTTCTATTTGATAGAAGGTGCTTGGGGCAGGGTTGTAGTGGTTGTAGTGTCCTTTTCTTCCCCTTTTGAACAGATTGTGAAGAAATTGAATTTTTTAGTATGAGATACTACCTTGCGGAATTTTTTAGGTGGAACAATAGTCATAAATACCTCTGGCATTCTGTAGAGATGACCCCCCACGGAAACAATTACACTGTGGGGTCAAGACTCATAAACAACATGGCATCTCCACATATATAGTTGGCCCAAGAGAACATCACAAACATCTAGTGGGTAAACATCACATAATACCTCATCCTTGAAGGGTTCGATGTCGTATGACAATCAAAACTATTGGTTAACATGAATATCTCATCCTTGGCGAAGCCACCTGATTTTGTATGGCTACGGGTGTGGTTTTGTTGACAATCCCAACTGTTTAATGACCTTTACTGAGATGAGGTTCTTTTGGCCTCCACTATCAACAATAAAATGAAATGGGTTCCCCTTCACCCACATCTTTGAATGAAAAATGTGCTCCCACTCTTTAGGATCTGTTGGTTCTCTTGGTTGAATTGATGCGGTTGCGACAATAATAGCGGGGTCTGCGTCGATTATCTGTCTTTTACTAGTATTTTCATAATCAAATTCTAAATCAAGGTTTGACTCCTTGTCTTTGATGTCAACCACCAATGATTGTTTTGAGAGACATTCCTCGATGTTGTGCCAAGGGATTTTGTGGAAATCACACAATTTTCCAGTGTCCTTCTTTGTCTTCCCGTGACCCTTCTTTTCCTCTGTCTTAGACTAGTTTTCAGGAAATTGTTTGTTAGGGTCATCTTTCTCATACTCTGGTTGTTGCGGATTTGCAGATCCAAAATCCCGTTTGTTATGGTGTTTAAACTTCTGCTTGATTTTAACAACATATCGATAAGCAGAACCGAGTGATGAGATATCCGGAAAATCAATTTCATATTGGATGTATATGTGTAGATCCCCATAGTATTTCAGAACCATATGTCACTTAGATTCTTTGATACCCAAATTGGTGCGCAAGGTATGGAAGGTATTGGTGAACTATGGAACTACTTGGCTCCTCTCTTGCTGCAGTGTGGTCCATCTCATGTATTGGTCCTCATAGTTGCCAACAAGGTAATATTGTTCCTTTACCACATCCACAAAAAAATCCCAAGTGGGCTCGGCCCCATATATTCTAGACTCCTCTGTGGAACTCTACTCACAGTAAGTGTCCCACCAATGTTTGACATGGGGGAGATCTTTAAGGAGTGCGAAGGTGATCTTTTCTCTTTTGGAAAAATTGTGAACAGAGAAATAACATTCTAGCATGTTTAACCATTTGTCTAGGGCTTCTGCATCTATCTGTCCTTCAAATATAGGAATATCAAAATTAAATTGTACCTTGAAAGGCGAGGTGCCTCCAAAGTGGTCGTTTGATGAAGATGTGCCTATTTCTATCGACAGGCATTGAAGGATGTAGGAAAAATTCTCCATCATTTCGTCCCTCTGTCACATGAGATCTTTCTCAAGAAACAGATTGATAGGATCATCTGCTCCATCATTTTTATTTTCTTCCACCATGGAGGGTTTCTTGGGTGTGCGAGAGTGATTTTCTTCAATAGAGACAATATTGGGGACATGCACTAAAAAAAATGATCAAGAGCAACCTGCTCTAATACCACTGATCTGGATTATTTTCGGCACAAAATGAGAGTGGAGATATAATAAATAAATGCATAGAGATATCACCAATATTCAATAATATAACAAAAATGTATCATATATGAAACCATAAACACAGATATACAGTAATACACAATTTCTATTAATGAAAAAAATGTATAGAGACTGTAAAAATCTAAAGTGAAAGACTCGCTAGAATGGTGGCAGCTTATTTCTGAGAAGAGATGTGACAACTACTCACTTTCGCAATAAGATGATTACAATGAGGCTCTGAAGGCCTTTTTACAATAAACAGGAATGTCAAAAACCCTATACATCCAAAAACCTAACCATAGGAGATGAAGTGTTAAAAGTCATGTGGGCCCCATTTGGGTAAGTTAGTACATCAACTTCCCGGGGTCGTAACTTTTGCATACGATCTCCGTTTTAGGTGCATGATATCCCATTGGAAAGGTATCATCGAAGAGATTCATTTTGGAGGAAATATTGAAGGAAATTTCATATGTCTACCCGTTTTCCAAAAAACATCGTTTAGGGCCTCAAAATGGCCTCGAAAGTTAAAAACTGCTAAAAGTAGTAAATTACCAAAATTGCCAGAAACCTGTTTTGAGCCAGTTGGAAAAGGTGGGTGGCCACCGATATCCACCTGGATAAAATTTGTACAAGCTTTATATAGGATGAAAATATCCAATAGTTGGAGGAGAGAGAAGAGAAGATGAATGTTGCAGTTCAGGATTTGAAGCAACGACAAAAGACGTTGGCCATATCCCTGAGACCGAGGGTTGCGAAGGATATGAAAACCTATAAGCATAGGTAAAGGATGCACAAGAGGAGAAACAAGAATGACATGCTCAATTGGATCCCTTATAAGAGGAAGAAGAACAAATGATAACAATGTTGGAAAAAAAGAAAGCCAAAATGAACATACACACACATAAAGCATACAAGTGTTCAAGGAGCACGTTACAACGCAGGTCATGGAGACCCTCACAAAGAAGAATGTGCAGATGAAGGTAAATTCATATGAACTAGAAAATAAGTTCTAGGAATTGCATATATTACTACAGGAGGCACTTATGACCTAAGTGGCTTGGGATGAGCCATAAGTTAGTGTGGGGGGTCTGTTGGAGCAACCATTTATTGGAGTTAAACACAATTCGCAAGGCAAAGTGGAACTAATGGAACAACACACACTAGAAAAGAAGGAAAACCAGCATGACAAAGGGTAAAGGAATCAACGCGCAATAAGATTTGCAGAAATCTGGCACATATGTGGACAAATCTGGCCATATTAGGGTTAGGGTTAGGGTTTTGGAGTCATATTGTAAGGGTTTTAACCCATTTTGTAGTATAAATAAGATGTATGAGGTATATTGAAGTATTATTATCATATCTTTGGTATCTTTTGGTGTCCTTTTTGAGTTTGAGGTTTGGTATGGTTGAGAGTTGTGGAACCCAAATGGAGTCAATGTTGAGATGTAACTAAGGGTCAGGGTGCAAGATACGGATCTTGGTTCAACACAACACTATTTTTTATGAAGAATAAGAAATAAGAAGAATATGTTTGTGGACGTATCCCCAAGGGGGGGTTTAACCACGATAAAACCATGTGTTGCAATATGTATGAATGTTTTTTATTATTTCTACAATTATGGATGAATGGTTAGATGAATGCATTTGTTAGGGTTTAATTACAATGCACACTAGAATATGTATGAAAAATTAATATTATGAATGTATGAAATAGTAGATATGATGAATGGTATGATACAATGCATGTTAAAGTAGAACAATAGTAATAAAAACAACCCAAATTCCTTCCATGACTGTAGACATCTGCGTCTTGTAGTCACCCATAAACTATCTCAGTTGAGACTGTGTTGTGCACTCTGTGCACGGTGTAACCTTCTGGTTTACTAGAAGGGATGATGGTGAAAAGGGTTTTGTTGGATAACTAAGGTAGAACTCGAGTCAACCCAAACATTCAAAAATGCTCCACTTCTCAATTTTCAAATTTTCTTCATAAGGGAAGTTATATATCATTAGTATGAGGTTCATCCTCATAGCATTTGTCTCTCACAACAATAGGTAACATCCCATATTCCTTATGGTCTTACACTCATTTCCATATCGACGACCATTCTACCTACACATAAACTTTCAAATCAACTAAAAAATTGTAAGTACTTTACATATATAACCTTTTACTACAATGTATCTAGCATCCTAATCAATTTTCATCTTTCAATAATCATACATATAATATTTAAATTGCACCATGTTGGATTACCAGGGGGTGAATTAGTATGAGCGCTTTATACTACTTTTAACCACAATAAATATTCTTTCATTTTATCAATAATGTTCAACAATTTATCACCAATGTATCATCTAAGATTGCATTCAATATATCATGAGCATATAATCATAAGCAACATCACATCAAATACACAATACACCAGTATTTACATGGAAACCCAAGTGGGAGAAAACCACAAAATGTTTTCTTATATATATATATATATATATAAAGCATTTATTTACTGGAAGAACCAAATTTCAAATCCTCTAGATGCAACTGGAAGGAGGCTAAAACCCCCTATTCTCAAGATCCAACATGAAGGAAGCTACAACTCTCTTAATTCTTTGGCCTCAACCATAAGGAGGCTACAACCCCTTGATTCTCAGGATCCAACTTGAAGGAAGCACCAACTCCATAATTCTATGGAACCAACTGGAAGGAGGATATAACCCCTATTCCTTGCCCCATCCTGCCACCCTGAAATATAAGTGTAGACCAATTGTCACTACCACAATCACTGCCACTATCACTTCCACTGTCATTTCCACTATGACTGTCAACCTATGATGTGTAAACCTGTCACTGTATCCAGCCTGTCACATCAACCTATCCAACTTGTCACTGTCATAGATACTCAACCAGATCCTATCACATGGATCATACATGAAGGACACATCTCAACTAGATGTCCAACATCACAAACACATGCCTCTACCAAGCATGTACCAAGATCACCAACATACAATCACAAGGTATGTGTCTCAACCATGTACCAAACCATCAACTTGTACCATACCAAGCATCAATCCTTATTGACTCTTGAATCCGTTAGGATCGAAACGAAAAACTCATAGGGATTACAAATCGCCTTGCTTTTTTATATAGGTGGCACTTCTCTATGTTTCAAGATACTCTTGGAATTCTAGTTTTTCAAAATAATATAGGAGTTTGAGAAAGTCCATCGTGATATTCAAAGAAATATAAAGGTTGTAGAAAATAAAATATATATTTTTATTTAAAGAGAATTCCTGAGAGGTGACCAGGAACCTCACACATCACATATTTAAAAAATATAAGAAAACTTTCCTCACTTCCATCATAGCTAAACTAAATATTTTTATCACATAAAATTAAAAGAAAATGGTCTGCACGCATAAGAGAAATTTAATGGAGTAAACACATGTGGAACTCAAATAAAGAAAATGATAGATCAATCTCAAATATTTTATACTCAAAACTCAGAGTTATAAAACATCGTCAAAACTGATCCCGAATTAGTTCTCTTAGGATTTATGAGAAATATAAAGTATGTTACAAAGCTTTGAAATTTAAATGTGTTTGTCCAGAGGACTGGGATTGGGGCTCCTGTGAACCATAAAGAAAATATAAACAAGAAGTAAGATGGGGAGAGAAGATGTTGGGCGATGACAGAGTAGCAAGACCGGGAAAGGCAACATGAAGAAGTTATCATATTTCGGTTAAACCTTTCTAGTCAAAGAAGTGGAGTAACTGGATGAAAACATGATAAAGAAAACAACATGTGATCAACATAAACTTACTATGATGGTCTCTCTCTTGTTTAATTTCTTTCTATTGTCCTTTTATTTTCCTCATTATAAGTTATAGGAACTGTCTCAACTGTTGTTTCTTGGACTTCTTTAGTTAATTTATCAATCACCTTCTTAAACCAATATTCAATGTAATTTTTCATTAGTGCAACATTTATTTCTTGCCTAATTTTGATATTAAATAATTCACCTTACAAATCTCTTAGGTCATGAGAAATGCCATGTATTTCCTCCTCAATATCTTGATTTTTCATAGAATAATGAACCATCCAATTATCTATCTCTTCTTCATCATATTCAATTATGCCATAAAATTTCTCAGCCGATAACCCCTTTAATATCTCCACTTTTTCATCAAATTGTTGCTTTCTCATAAACATTGAATTGAGAATTAACTTAGGATCTTGTACATCATTAGTGCTTCCTTCCATATCTATCTCTATGAGTATTTTGAATAATTAGTTTCTTTTTACTATGGCTTCACTGCATGCTTAGACATTGTTATTCACATTATTGATATTTTCTTTCCAACATGCATTCAGCTATTTAATTCGACTTGGAGAAGGCATATCCTCTTCTCTCATTTTCAATTATGTCATGTTTGATACTTTTATCCCAAATGGTAAAACAACATATGTATAGAATCCTTCTTCATTCTTTAAATCAACTTAGAGATACTCATGAAAAACATGTGACCTTGAACCAAAACAAACAATATTTTTTTATACCTCCCATGCTTCTATTATCAATGACATTCTCTTTTTAATGTTTTTCTCTACATAAATGTGGACTGCTGTGAGAAAACTATAAGATCCTTTTAATTTGATATCGGGTGTAGTTGGTTTAACCATTATCAAAGGAATTTATAGGATTGGAAGAAGCATCAAGGAAGTTTCCAATTCTATGATCCTCTCCTTTAATTTGGTATTTTCAACTTCTAAACCATCAATAGAGTCATCGAGCGCATCCTCGGTTTCCCTATCGATTTTGGAAATTTGAGATGGTCACATATCCTTCAGGTTGACCTATGAGCAGGACTTTCCCTTTTTATTCTTCTGGTCACTTCTTTCTACAATCAACTTCTAGTGGATTCTTCTCTCCCCCTCCATTGGAACGACTGTTGACAACCTTTTTAACTGGGTGGGCCATTTGAGCATTGCTCCTGGATGTAGTATTCTTGGGAATACCAACTAGATATTGAACACTTCTTTCACTGGGACCTTTTCCCCTTTGCTTATAAAAATCATTATTGCTAAGTAATGTTTCTATATTTCCAACATCGTGTACATGAGTTCTTTGGATGTTTCCCTCTTCTTCTTCATTAACGATAGTTTGAAGGAAAGGGTTACTAAAACCCACTGAAAGCATATGTCCCAAAAAGATTTTGTTTGGATAAAAAAACTTTGATCTTTTCAACATACTTTAAATTCACATTGTTGAAATGATTTTCAAATCCGTCAATTTTATTTATATTTATGAACATGAACTCTCCAATATTCCATGGCAGGGGAATAAATTTCTTTTTCCTTTTTTCATGGAAAAAATGTAGCCATAAGTTATATTTCCTTGCAACCTTTGTAATAAATAGTTTTTCAAATACATGATACAAGAGAAAACAAGGATTCTCTTTTGAGAAAAATATCCTTATGACACTGTGATTCTCCATTTGTTCTATTGTTCCTTTTTTCTCTAAAAATATGGTAGCTTGGTCAAATATCCTTGAAGTGTTTTTGCCCAACAATAGCCTTTTGAAGACTGAAACAAAATTATTATAAACTTCATAGAAAAACAAAGGGGTCTTATCTCTCCATAATGACTCATATCAAAAGGTAACTGGATCTGTTTCACAATTCACCCTCTTACTTATGGTTAAGTTTGGGAATTGATAAAAATACACAATAACAAATATCAGATAAAAAAAATTTATGTCCTTTTTATAGTTTGATAACTGGGACTAGTTTTTGATAGAAATGACTTTTCCCCAATAAAAAATGGCTTTTCCTTGCACTCTAAAATACATAATATATAAAATCATATGAGAGATAGAAGCATTTCTATCTTGACCTACAAACCTAGTAAATAGCCATGCAATTTATCGATAATGGTTTTTAAAAGACTCAATCTGGATTTTGGTTATGTCTGCTGGGATAGATGCATGATTCTCCAAATATTTCGGTAGGAGGTCAATCCCATTGTTATGTTTATTCAACAATTCTTTGCAATCTTCACCTTTGAAAGTAAGAGTCGGCTTTGATATCTTTAACATCTTGCGAAAAACTTGAGGTGAAAGAGAAATCAAAGAATGATCCTAGAGTTGTATAATTCTTTGACTTGGCACGTACTTTTCCACACACCATGCAACAAGTTATTTACAATAAAAAACCTCAGGAACACACCCAACACGAGCGATTCCAAATTCCCAATTTACATCTTTCTAGGTAGGAGGAGAGGAATAATATGAATATTCTCTTGACCATTGGAAGTTATGGTCTTCACGACCAAAGATATTCAGAGTATCACCACAAAATTATTGTCTAGTTGATGCTACCATAGGTTGATGGGACTATTTCTTCATTTGGATAATAACCTCAAATAAATATTTTCAGAGAGATAATGATAATTTAATCCCTTGGAAAATGAATATTTAATGAGTAATTCCTCGATCCTTTCGCCATTAATGACAATCTTTTTGGAGCCTGCACAATAATTGTTATCATTAAACAACACTTGTTGTGTATTGGGAAAATCAACAAAATGGTGGGGACGAATGAGAGAGTTTGAATTTGAAACTTTTCATGAACCTGCCAACCCGGGAACTTGTAAACCCATGGTTATGGATGATCAAAAATATATTAAGTGTAGAAAGGCAGCCGGTCTAAATTGCATGCAAAAGGAATAAAACACTTTGGAGATCGACACCCATGACAAAGTTGATGGTAAAAATGTATATCACAAAAATTAGGGTGCAAAGTGAAGGTCACTGAACTTGGAGGATGAGGGCTTGAACCCGTGAATCCAATTGAAAAATGGCTAAGTGTAGTAGTGGATTTATGACATGAGCAAGTGGATGGAGATGAAGGTCCTCCAACCCGTGAACCCACCAATCACTAAAATATGATTAAGTATAGTAACTATAAAGGGAGAGAAGAAAGGAAAAAAGAAAAAAGATAAATAAGGGGAGGTGTAGAAGAGGGAAAAGAAATGGAAAAAAAGAAGTCGGGAAGATAGAATGTAGAAGGAAAACTAGGAAGCAAAAAATGATCTCAACAATTGGCTCCAACTATGCAATGATAACCCCTTGTGGGTTGTCAAGAATCCATAATCTCCATGATTAGATGCTTCCATCCATTGGGCTATGGATTCGAAAAGTAAGGATATACAAACTAAGTAAATGAAAATTATGTACAAGGAAATGAGAAAATTTCAGGTGAAGAAACCTTTCAAATGTTTCCCATTAATAAGAAGCATTAACATTTTACCCTTCATATCTTTGAGTGTATAAGCATTAAAACCCAATATCTTTTCAATGATATATGGTCCAACCCAAAGTGCTTCGAATTTTTTGTGCATTGATGGTTTCTCCTTAGCTTTGTTCTAGAGTAACATCAATTCTCCCTTTTGAAAATTCTTTATGGTTGCATTCTGATCAAAATATTTTTGATACTTTTTTGTCTCTGAGAAGTTGTATTCAAGGATTTACTTTGTTCTTCCTCTAATTTCAATACCTGGTTCACTCTCTTTTGCATAGGTGAACTATCTTCTGCATCCTCTTTATTAACTACAAATTTCAAGACATTTAGCTCGAGGCTAATTGGAAATTTTGCTTCTTTCCCATAAACCAATGTGTATGGAGACATCCTAGTGTTGTCTTTCAGAGTCATTCTTCTCTCCTATAGAGCATCAATCAACTTCAAATGCTAATTCCTTTGGTTCTTATCAATAGTTTTCTTCAATATCTGAATGAGTGTCTTATTAATGGAATCTGCAAGACCATTCCCTTGTGGATAATAATTTGTCCCATATTCTCCACAAAATTCTATAAATTTTGAACCAATGAAAATCGAGCCATTGTCAGTAATGAATTTTTTTGGGACACCAAACGTTGAAAAAATATTATCTTTGAGAAACTTAATAAACTCTTTAGAATCAACCCTTTTTAATGCTACTTCTTCTCGCCACATTGTAAGATAATCTGTAGCAGTGAGGATATTTGTATGTCGTTTTCTTTACTTTAGATTTATTGGTCCAACAACATCAAGTCCCCATTGGGAAAATAGTTTTTCTACAGATATAGGTTGTGATGGCATTGCAGATTTTTTATTTTCCATGAAAAATTGTTGAGAAGATACACACTTCCTTATGGTAGCATATGAGTCTTTAAAAACTAATGGCCAATAAAACCCAACTCTTATTATTTTATTGGCGGTGGCGGTAGGCACAAAATTTCCACCACATATACCTTCATGGAATGCTTTCATAAATTCTTGATCTTTCCTTTCATCAACACATCTCAACAATATGCCACCATAGTTCCTCCTGAACAATATATCAACAATCAACACATATTGACTTGACTTCATCTTTAATGTTCTTCACTCTTTAGAGTTCATGGTGACTCAAAATTGTCCAGACCTAAAATAGAATATAATATCTTTATACCATTCTAAAACTTCCATGGATTCTCCTACTGAGATCAAAATTACTCCATCCAAAGAATTACTATTTACAATGAGCTTACATATAACCTGTCCTTTAACTAGATTTAAAGGTTTAATTTCAATATCATATTCTTGAATCTTTGCCAACCATTTTTCCCATTTTCCTTCTCTCAATTTTTTATTTAAAAGAATCCTCACATGAGAGGATGGAACATACACAATGACATAAGAATTTATTATATAACTTCGGAAGTGCACCACCTCTTTCACAATAGATAGGGCTTGCTTCTCCAATTATGAATATCTCAATTCATAATCATGAAGGGTTTTTGTCATGAAACTAATTGGAAATTCTTGACTCTTGGAATTCCTCTGAGTAAGAATAGATGCAACAACTGTTTCTATATCGAATGAATAAATGATGAAGTCTCTTTGAAAATCTGGGCTAATGAGGACTGAAGATGTAGTGATTTCCTTTTTTATATTATTAAAATATTCTTGTGTATCAATGGTCCATTCAAATCTTTGGTCCCTTTTCAACAATAAATTAATAGACTTCGCAATACTTGCATAGTCAGGGATAAATCTTCGTACAAAGTTGATCTTGCCAAAAAATGATTGAACTCCCCTTCTTAGATGATGGGGGATTGAGTTCATTTATAGATTTAACTCTCTCTGGTTCGATATATATTCCTCCCTTACACACAATATGACCCAATAGGTTTACTTGAGTTACAACAAATAAACATTGTTTTGGATTTAAATAAACACCATATAACCTACACCTGTAAAAAACATTCCTCAGGTGATGAATGTTATCACTCCTTGTTTTTTAGTGTACTATTAAATCATCTTGATAGTCCACCATGAATTTTCTTATCAATCCCTCAAAAACATGATCCAAAGCCCTTTGAAATGTAGCTACTGCATTTTTTAAACTAAAGGGAATATGAGCATATGCAGATGTCTCCCAAGGTGTTATGAAAGTTATCTTTTCTTTGTCTTCCTCAACAACCAGGACTTGATTATACCCATAAAAACCATATAACATGGACATGCATGTTGATCCCGTGACTTGTTGGAGAATAAAATCCATGTTAGGCAAAGGATAATTATCCTTTACGCTTGATTTGTTAAGATCCTTGAAATATACACACATTCAAATTTCCCCAGTCTTTTTTCTCACTATCATGGGGTTTGGAAGCCAATCAGAATGTCTAATGGGGTATATAGTATTCCAACCTTCTTTAATTTTTCCAATTCAACCTTTACCAGTGGTTTTAATTTGGGGTTCGTTATCCTTATCTTTTGCTCGACAGTATTTTCCCCTTCTCTCAATAGAATAATGTGTTGAAATATTGTTTTATCATATGCCTTGAAATCATCATAAATCCATGGGTTCTCCTATTGAGATCAAAATTAATCCATCCAAAGAATCACTATTTGCAATGACCTTACATAAAACATATCCTTTAATGATGCAGGAGCATCGTAGGCAAGCTAGCAAAGAAAGCACAAAGGTGGAATAGTTGGAAATGCACCAACGCACATTTTGAGGATGTTTTGAATTTGAAAGATAAAGCATTAATGTAAAATCTGGGAGGATGTATTTTCATTTATGTTTTGGGATATTGTAATATAGATCATGAGAATTTCTCTCATATGTCGGATAAGGAGGCATTTATTGTAATAAATGTTTAGTAGATAACATTTAATTTTGACAAGATAGCTTAGAGAAGAGGGAGGGAAAACCTCTAGAAGAGTCTCTCTTTTGTAAATTTATTGAGGATGGTAATATGTTGTAGAAGATTAGGAGATAAGAGAGGAGTAGAGAATTAGAAGTTGTATGAATAATAGTTGTTGCTATTGAGCCATGTACAAAATCACTAGATTAATATAAGAATGTTTTGATCCAAATTTCATGGTGTGTCATGGTTGTTGTATTTATCTTTTGAATGATATGTTACAGTTTGCTTATATTCTTTGTTATGAATTTGTTTCAATGCTGTGTGTATGCTCGTGATTTTATGGCGATTGTATGAATTTTGTGAGAGGATAAGTATAAGTTTCAATTGTTTCTCTTCCTGAGAAATCCTGCAAGGAGTGCAGTGAGAGTCCGCAAGGAGTGCGTTGACAAGATTATGAGTTTTATCTCAGAAAGCTCAGGAGGGATAGCGTTAACTTATACCAGCAAAAGTGTGAGTGTAGCACAGAGTCGTGCAAGGGGTGCACAGGCTGAGCAGAGTTCTATATTTCTTCAACTCAACAGAGTGGTTGGAGAACCTCTGTTGCAAGGAGTGCACAGAGCAGGAATCATTGGATAAACAGAGGTTATTATGAAGATGTGCAAGGTGTCCACATAGGATTCTTTAGAATCCAGAAGTTTTCAGGAGGAACAAGCATAAGAAGGATAGCATTGTTAGAAAACTTGAAAGGGAGAATGAAAGTTGCATTTGCTCGGGGAAATCAAGTTCAGAGAGTCGGTGTCGAGCTACTTGGGAAAGATTCATTGAGATCTGAACGGACGGTGAAAAACTTTGAGGGTGAAGTGTGGAATTGTCATGAGCCGTCAGATTGAATAGAGTTGCGAGGAGGATAAGGCAGAGATACATCCAACATTTAAAATCTCAGGAGAGATAGGGGTGTCGATCTAAATCATATCTGTACCATTGGTTCATTTCGGGAGATCAAGCTTCGTGAGTTGGGAGAACAAGGTTCAACCTTGGTTTTCAAATCCACGGTATGAGAAATCCTTATTGAATATAGGTTGTTGGATAGCAGGACCTTTGAACCGCCGATATAGTGTGGGTACAGTTCATAGATTTGTTCACCAGGGAAAAGGAGTTAATACTTCTCCAAAAACCCCCGAAGTGTGAATTGTTGATTCACAGGGAGAGATATGGACCGCCATATCTTGGCGTGTTGAGAGACATTGATCTAGGTCAGGAAAATTTCGGGGATTCGACGATTGGGGGAAACAGAGGTGAAGACTTCCCCAAAGTCGTGAAAGGTGAATCGTTGACTTGATCTGGGTCATTCATCTGTGGAGGATATGGACCGTAGATCTGGATCATTCATCTGTGGAGGATATGGACCGTAGATCTGGATCATTGAATATTTAGGAGTCAGGGATTAAAAAGGGAAGGAGACGTTGTTCGTTGATTCTCTGAATCACAAAATCTCGAAATGCTTGGGAGTTGGGACCCAGTTCCTAGAGGAAGGTCACATCACGTGCATAGAATAGAGGGTCAGTGCTCGCCAAGCCCCTAGCCGAGTTTCAGGGTTTTGAAGCTTGGAGTGGCAGAGTTGTATCATGCCAATATTCCCGAATTGCGAAGTGTGAAGTGACGTTGAGTTGGCACGTGGTCGTAGCACCATGGTCAGGTGGGAGAAGAGCTTGTGCCTAGTTTTATTTCGCACAGGAAGAATTTTTATTAAGGACTTGTGGTTTGGTCAATTTGAGATCCTAGCGATGGACTGGAAGAGCCATTTTCGCTCAGTGATATAAGAGTTCCTTAGACCGGGAGGTCAGCAAGCCCGATTAAGGTAGGGGTCTGCACTAGGTGGTATCAGAGCCTACAATATTTGTTTCTATAGGTGAGAGGAGACAAAAGTAAAGTTGTGACTTGAATTCTGCGTGGAACAAATTTAAATCATGCCACCCAGAAGACACCAAGATAGACCAATTCCCAACCCAGCTATGGAAAGGGAAATGAGATAACTCCGAGATCGATTAGATGCTATGGAGACAAAATAGAGATAGTCAGTTGATGTTGGAGACATTAGTGAGGCTGAAAGTGAAAATGAAGGTGGAGCTGAAGAAGAAGTTGTAGCCGAAGATGCTCCAGAAGAACGTCTATTCAGATTTATTGCAAGAATAGGGGCCAAAGAAAAAATGGATATTCCAATGTACGAAGGCAACTTAGATGTTGAGGAGTTGTTATATTGGTTTAGATCTCTAGACAAATACTTCAACTATGAGTATGTCGAGGAAGATAAGAAAGTTAAACATGTTGTCACTAGACTTAAAGGGCATGCAACATTGTGGTGGGATGAACTGTAGGCAGACAGGCATTGCAAAGGAAAGAAAATAATCAAAATATGGGACAGGATGGTCGCCAAGATGAAGGCCAAATTTATACCTAGAGATTACCAAATCAATCTATTTCAAGGAATGAAAAATTTGAGACAGAAGGGGATGACAGTGAAGGAATACATTGAAGAGTTCTACAGGATAAAAATTAGAGCAAGTCATCATGAGAGTGATGATGAGAAGGTTGCTAGATATATGAATGGTCTGAGATATGACATTCAATATGAGATGAGCATGGTAACAATCATGAATGTAGAAGATGCTTATCAGATCGCTCTGAAGGCTGAAGAAAAATTCGTCTGAAAGAAAGGACAAAGAGGTAGAGGTAGAAGTCAGAGAAAAGGCAAATAAATTGCCCATGACAGAGTACAGAATCCCAAGGAGGAAGGAAAGAAAACCCATACTCACCCAGAAAGGGGAGGAAGTTCACAAAAAAGGCAATACATTGATAGAAACACTTTTCCGCAAGAAAGAGGAAGAGGAAGAGGTTGAGGAGGTGAAGTAAAGTATTTTTTCTGTGGAAAGATTGGACACAAATCTTGGGAATGCCCAGATAGAAAAAGAGATGGAGGTGAAGCTCACATTTCAGAAGCGCAAAAGCGGAATGATGAGGTAAAATATGCAGAAGGTGGAAGGTCATTAATGATGAGGAAAATTCTCTTGAAGCCAAAGAAAGAGATAGAAAATCCAGTCCAGAGGAATAATTTATTTAGGAATTCTTGCAAGACCAAGGATAGGGTATGCAAGGTAATAATTGATAGTGGAAGAACATATAACCTAGTATCCACAGAGATGGTGGAGAAGCTGGAATTGGAAACTTGGAAATAGTTGCACATCCAAGCCCATATAATGTTTCGTGGTTACAAAAAGGGCACCGGGTAACTGTCACTAAACAATGTTTAGTGGAGTTTAAGATAGGGGGATATGAGGATGAAATTTTATGTGATTTTATTCCCATGGATGTATGTCATCATTTGTTGGGGAGTCCTTGGCAATATGACAGAAATGTTATTCATGATGGGAGGAAGAACACTTACACCTTGGACAAGAATGGTAGGACACATATGTTGCTTCCAATTCAAGACAAGGAGGTAAAAGAAAAGGTGAGAAATACTATACTTCTCATGAGTGGGAAGGAACTTCTTTATGAAGTCAAGAAAGATGAAGAAATGCAGTTTGTTGTGGTTAGGAAACCTAGAGTCATCTTGACTAGTACTTCAATGGATGACCTACCTGAGGGAATTCAGGAATTGCTAAAGAGTTTCGCTGATATAGTGGTGGATGAATTACCTTGTTCATTGTCGGCCATCAGGAGTATAAGTCATCACATTGACCTTATACCTGGAGCGAGTTTACAAAACAAAGCAACGTACTGATTGACGCAGCAGGAGAATGAAGAGGTCAAGAAGCAAGTTCAATATTTGATGGACAAAAAGTTGGTTAGAAAGAGCTTGAGTCCATGCGTTGTACCTACAATGTTAAGCCCAAAGAAAGATGGTGGCTGGAGAATGTGTATAGACTCAAGGGATATAAACAAAATCACCATCAGGTATAGATTTCCTTTACCTAGGATGGATGACTTGATGGATTGCTTGAGTGGAGTGAAGTTTTTTTCAAAAAATTATTTGAAGAGTGGATATAATCATATTAGGATGAGGGAAGGTGATGAATGGAAGACAAATGAAGGACTATATGAATGGATTGTCATGTCATTTGGCTTGA
>ML787778.1:276537-373498 GCA_009831015.1 Picea engelmannii
CCTAAAGCCGACATAAATAAAATAGCATTACTAATCTAATATGCCCCAATTAAGGGGTAATGAGCCAATATTAGGGCTTAACATTGTGTATCTTGATGATATATTGTTCTTCAATAAGGATGAAGGGGAACATATAAAGCATTTAACTAAAGTAATGAGGAGGTTACAACAATAGAAATTGCTGATAAATATGAAAAAATCGTCTTTCATGAAGATGAAACTCATTTACTTAGGTTTTGTGATCTCTGCGAATGAGTTAAAGATGGATCCAGAGAAGGTAAGAGCAATCAAAGATTGGCCATCGCCAAGGAGTATCTTTGAAGTCACAAGATTCCATGGATTAGCCAGTTTTTATAGGAAGTTCATCATAAATTTCAGCGAGATATGTGCACCAATGATGGACACAGTCAAGAAAAGACACAAATATTTTCATTGGACAGAAGAAGCGGAGAAAAGTTTCAAGTTGATGAAAGATAAGATAACTGAATAAGCAGTTCTGGTTTTTCCAGACTTCAACAAAACATTTCAAGTGAGATGTGATGCAAGTGGATTTGCGATTGGATCAGTCTTGAGTTAGGACAATAGACCAGTTGCATACTTTAGTGAGAAGCTGAACGAGACCAAGGTGAAATATTCCACGTATGATAAAGAGTTTTATGTAGTCATACAGGCGATGAAGAAGTGGAGGCACTACTTGGTTCTGAAGGAGTTCGTGTTGTATAGAAGAAATCATGCCCTACAGTTTATAACGAAACATGAGAAATTGAACCAGAAACATGAAAAATGGGTTGAATTTATGTAGAACTTTACTTTTGTTATAAAGCACATTTCTGGAATTCTAACAAGGTTGTTGATGCATTGAGCAGGAAATGTTTGATTCTGTAGGAGTTTAGAGTGAAAACTTTAGGTTTTGACAATATCAAGGAGATGTACAGAGATGATACAGATTTCAAGGATGCTTATGAAGCATGTGAGAATCTAGTTCTTAGAGATAGAAGTCAATGGACTGAATACTTGATTCATGATGGAATGTTATTCATAGGAAATTAGTTGTGCATACCGAAATGCTCTATGAGAGAAAACCTCTTGAAGGAAAAACATAGTGGGGGATTGATTGGACACTTTGGCCATGATAATACCTTCGTGCAACTGTGGCTCATATTATTGGTGAGGAATGAGAAAGGATGCCAAGAGATTCATGAACAAGTGCAGGATTTGCCAACATGCAAAGGGGAACAGACATAATATAGGGTTGTATCAACCATTTCCAATACCAGAGAGACCGTGGGATATGATAAGCATAGATTTTGTGTTGGGAATGCTAAGGACACAGAGGGGTTGTGATTCCATATTTGTGGTAGTCGATAGATTTTCTAAAATGGCACATTTCATACCATGTCATAAAACTAGTGATGCAACTCACATTGCAAATCTGTTTTTCAAAGAAGTTGTTAGACTTCATGGCTTACCCAAGAGTATTGTTTCAGATCGAGATACCAAATTTGTTGGTCATTTCTGGAGGACCCTGTGGAAGAATTTGGGGACGAATTTATCTTTTAGCTCAGCATATCATCCTCAGATGGATGGACAGACTGAGGTGGTAAATAGGAGTTTGGGGGACTTATTGAGGAGTTTAGTAGCTGAACACCACAGCCAGTGGGATCAAGTTTTTCCACAGGTGGAATTTGCATATAACGACTCACCCAATAGGAGTATAGGACATAGACCATTTCAGATAGTGTATGGAATGCAACCAAGAGGAGTCTCTGAGTTGAAAGACTTAGAGAAGAATGAATTCTGGAGTGCTAGCGCGAAAGATTTTGCAGTAGGAATGCAAGAGCTCCACAGTAAAATAAGAGTGTTCTTGTTGAACTCTAGCCAGGAATATAAGTGTAGAGAAGATCAACACATAAGAGAGATTCAATTTGAAGTAGGTGATTTGGTTCTGGTGCATCTCAGAAAATAAAGATTCCCAAGGGGAACATATAATAAGTTGAAGATGAAGAAAATTGGACCATCTAAAATATTGAGAAATTTGAGGCAAATGCTTATGAGATAGAATTTCCAAATGATGTGGGAATCTCGCCCATATTCAACGTAGCAGATATGTATCCTTACAGAGAATATGGAACAGAGAGATCATAGGATCAGAAGGAATTTCAATGGTTCAAACAGATGCCTGTAGTTGAAAAGTCGCGGATGGAAAAGATCGTTGATCAGAGCGTTGGTAAAAAGACCCAGAGAAAAACATCTTTTGAATACTTGGTGAAATGGAAGGGACACCCGATTGAAGATGCTAGTTGGGAAAGTGAAGCAAACATCTAGAAACATGGACAAATGGTACAGGAGCTCATAAACAAGATTTCATGAATTTTCAGCCGAGGAAGTATGATGCAGGAACATCGTAGGAAAGCCAACAAAGAAAAATGTTTAATTTTGACAAGATAGCTTAGAGAAGAGGGAGGGAAAACCTCTAGAAGACTCTCTCTTTTGTAAATTTATTGAGGATGGTAATATGTTGTAGCAGATTAGGAGAGAAGAGAGGAGTAGAGAATTAGAAGTTGTATGAAGATTAGTTGTTGCTATTGAGCCATGTACTGAAGCACTGGATTAATATAAGAATACTTTGATCCAAATTTCATGGTGTGTCATGGTTGTTGCATTTATCTTTTGAATGGTATGTTACAGTTTTCTTATATTCTCTGTTATGCATTTGTTTCAATGCTATGTGTATGCTCATGATTTCATGGCGATTGTATGAAGTCTGTGAGAGGAGAACTATAAGTTTCAATTGTTTCTCTTCCTGAGAAATACTATAAGGAGTGCAGTGAGAGTCCGTAAGGAGTGCTTTGACAAGATTATGAGTTTTATCTCAAAAATCTCAGGAGGGATAGCATTAACTTATACCAGCAGAAGTGTGAGTGTGGTACAGATTCGTGCAAGGGGTGCATAGGCTGAGGAGAGTGCTATATTTCTTCAACTCAACAGAGTGGTTGGAGAACCTCTGTTGCAAGGAGTGCACAGAGCAGGAATCATTGGATAACCAAATGTTATTGTGAAGACGTGCAAGGTGTGCATGCAGGATTCTTTAGAATCCAAAATTTTTCATGAGGAACAAGCTCAAGAAGGATAACCCTGATCGAAAACTTCAAAGGGAGGACGAAAGTTGCAGTCACTCAGGGAAATCAAGTTCAAAGAGTCGGTGTCAAGCTACTTGGGAAAGATTAATTGATATCTGAACGGATGATGGAAAAATTCAAGGGTGAAGTGTCAAATTATCGTGAGCCGTCAGATCGAACAGAGCAGCGAGGATAAAGAGGAGATTCATCTAGAGTTTAAAATCTCAGGAGAGATAGGGGCGTCGATCTAAATGAGATATGGACCATTGGTTCATTTTGGGAGATTAGGGTTCGCGAGTTGCGAGAGAAAGGTTCAGCCTTAGTTTTCAAATCCCTGGTACGAGAAATCTCGATTGAATCTAGGTCGTTGGATAGAGGGACCTATGATCCGTCGATCTAGTGTGGGTACGGTTCATAGATTTGGTCACCAGGGAAAAGGAGTGAATACTTTTCCAAAAACCTCGAAGTGTGAATCGTCGATTCATAGGGAGAGATCTGGACCGTCACATCTTAGCGTGTCGAGACCCGTTCATCTGGGTCAGGAAAATTTTAGGGATTCAAACATCGGGGGAAATAGAGGTGAAGACTTCCCCAAAGTTGCGAAAGGTGAATCATCGATTTGATCTGGGTCATTGATCTGCAGGGGATATGGACTATAGATTTGGGTCATCGGATCTTCGGGAGTTGGGGATTTGAAAGGGAAGGAGAATTTGTTCGTTGATTCTCCGAATCATGAAATCTCGAAATAGTTAGGAGCTGGGACCCAGTTCCTAGAGGAAGGTCACATCGCGTGCATAGAATAGAGGGTCAGCGCTTGCCAAGCCCCTAGACGGGTTTCAGGGTTTCGAAGGTTGGAGTGGCGGAGTTGTATCACACCAATATTCCTGAATTGTGAAGTGCGAAGTGACATTTATTGAGGATGGTAATATGGTGTAGAAGATTAGGAGAGAAACGAGGAGTTTTATCTCAAAACGCTCAGGAGAAATAACGTTAACTTATACCAGCAGAAGTGTGAGTGTGGTATAGATTCGTGCAAGGGGTGTGTAGGCTGAGGAGAGTAATATATTTATTCAACTCAACAGAGTGGTTGGAGAACCTCTGTTKCAAGGAGTGCACAGAGAAAGAATTKTTGGATAACCAGAGGTTATTGTGAAGACGTGCAAGGTGTGCGCGCAGGATTCTTTAGAATCCAAAATTTTTCAGGAGGAACAAGCTCAGGAAGGATAACGTTGTTCGAAAACTTCAAAGRGAGGACGGAAGTTGCAGTTGCTCAGGGAAATCAAGTTCAGAGAGTCGGTGTCGAGCTACTTGGGAAAGATTCATTGATATTTGAACGGATGATGGAAAACTTTGAGGGTGAAGTGTCAAATTGTCATGAGTCGTCGGATCGAAYAGAGCAGCGAGGAGGATAAGGAGGAGATTCATCCAGTGTTTAAAATCTCAGGAGAGATAGGGGCATCKATATAAATCAGATCTGGATCATTGGTTCATTTTGGGAGATAAGGCTTTGCGAGTTGCGAGAACAAGGTTCAACCTTGGTTTTCAAATCCCCGATACGAGAAATCTCAATTGAATCTAGGCCGTTGGATAGAGGGACCAGTGAACCGTCGATCTAGTGTGGGTACGGTTCAGAGATTTGGTCACCAGGTAAAAGGAGTGAATACTTGTCCAGAAACCCCTAAGTGTGAATCATCGATTCGTAGGGAGAGATATGGACCATCAGATCTTGGTGTGTCGAGAGCCGTTCATCTGGGTCAGGAAAATTTTGAGGATTCGAAAATCAGGGGAAATAGAGGTGAAGACTTCCCCAAAGTTGCGAAAGGTGAATTGTTGACTTGATCTGGGTCATTGATCTACGGGGGATATGGACTATAGATATGGGTCATCAGATCTTCAGGAGTTGGGGATTCGAAAGGGAAGGAGAAGTTGTTTGTTGATTCTCTGAATCACGAAATCTCAAAATAGTTAGGAGCTGGGACCCATTTCCTAAAGGAAGGTCACATTGTGTGCATAGAATAGAGGGTCAGCGCTCACCAAGCCCCTAGATAGGTTTCGGGGTTTCGAAGGTTGGAGTGGAGGAGTTGTATCACACCAATATTCCTAAATTGTGAAGTGAGAAGTGACATTGAGTTGGCACGCGATTGTAGCATCGTGGTTGTGTGGGAGAAGATCTCGCGCCTAGTGCTAGTTCGCACAGGCAAAGTTTTTCTTAAGGACATGTGGTTTGGTCGATTTGAGGTCCTAGCGGTGGACCGGAAGAGCCATTTCGGCTTAGTGATATAAGAGATCCTTATATCGGAAGGTCAACAGGCCCGATTGAGGTAGGGGGTCTGCCCATTTAACTGGCTTTAAAGGTTTAATTTCAATATCATATTCTTGAATCTTTGCCAACCATTTTTCCCATTTTCCTTCTCTCAATTTTTAATTTAAAACCATCCTCATATGAGAGGATGGAACATACACAGTGACATGAGAATTTATTATATAACTCTGAAATTGTACCACCTCTTTCACAAGAGATAGGGATTGCTTCTCCAATTCTGAATATCTCAATTCATAATCATGAAGGTTTTTTCTCACAAAACTAATTGGCAATTCTTCACCCTTGGAATTCCTCTGAGTAAGAATAGATGCAACAATTGTTTCTATAGCGAATGAATACATGATGAATTCTCTTTGAAAATATAGGCTAATGAGGACTGGATATATATTGATTTCCTTTTTGATATTATTAAACGCTTCTTGTGTATCCATGGTCATTTAAATCTTTGGTCCTTTTTCAACAATAAATTAATCGACTTCACAATACTTGCATAGTTGGGGATAAATCTTCGTACAAAGTTGATCTTGCCAAAATATTATTGAACTCCATTCTTAGATGATGGGGGGTTGATTTCATTTATATATTTAACTCTCTCTGGTTCCATATATATTCCTTCCTTACAGACAATATGACCCAATAGTTTTCCTTGAGCTACAACAAATAGACATTTTTTTGGATTTAAAGAAATACCATATAACCTACACCTATCAAAAACTTTCCTCATGTGATGAATGTGATCACTCCTTGTTTTTGAGAGTACTATTAAATCATCTTGATAGTCCACCATGAATTTTCCTATCAATCCCTCAAAAGCATGATTGAAGCTCTCTGAAATGTAGCTCCTGCATTTTTTAAACTAAAGGGAATCTGAGCATATGCATATGTCTCCCAAGGTGTTATGAAAGCTATATTTTCTCTGACTTCCTCAACAATGAGGACTTGATTATACCCATAAAATCCATCTAACATGGACATGCAGGCTGATCACGTGACTTGTTGGAGAAGAAACTCCATGTCAGGCAAAGGATAATTATTCTTTACGCTTGATTTGTTAAGATCCCTGATATATACACACATTCAAATTTCCCCAGTCTTTTTTCTCACTATCACAAGGTTTGGAAGCCAATAAAAATGTCTAATGGGGTATATTATTCCAACCTTCTTTAATTTTTCCAATTCAACCTTTACTAGTTGTTTTAATTTGGGGTTCATTATCCTTATCTTCTACTTGACAATATTTTCCTCTTATCTTAATAGAATAATGTGTTGATATATTGTTTAATCATATGCCTTGAAATCATCATAAATCCATGAAAACACATCAAGATATTATTTAAATGATGTGACATATTGATCAACTTCGTCAATTGTGCAATCAACTCCCAAATTGACATATTTTGGGGAAATATCAGTTCCAATATTAATCTTTATTGTTTCTTGGACTTTTCGGAACGATGCTTCTTCCAGGATGTTTTTAGCATGATCGTCTCTTGTAAGAAGAGACTCAGATTAAATAACATTCCTTGGGACAAAATTTATGTGATTATCCTCATCTTCATCATCATTTCTCAAAAAAAATTCTAATTCTTCATCATTCTCAAATAATTGTAAATACTCCTAATGATCATGTACAGAAGGTTGGAATATTCTTTTTACTTGAAAATATGTTTTTCTTTGAACATCATCTAGGTTTGACAATGAGGCCACCAAAGCTAATGAATCTGCCTTCTGAATTTTGTCCCTTGGGATGAAAGAAATGTTGAAAGAGATAAAGGATTTGATCAATTCATTAACTCTTTTGAAACATAACTTGAGTCTTTCCTTTTTTATCTTATATCTCTAGGTAAATTGATTTATTACCAACTCATAGTTTCCTGTCACAATTATATGTTCTATCTTCATTTCTCATGCGAGAGTCATTCCTTGAATCAAAGCTTCGTATTTTTCCTCATTATTGGTGCACACAAATTCAAGTATGATAACATGTGGATGCACAATATTTCCTAGGTTTATAAGGACGATTCCAACTCCACTCTCGGAACTTGAGAAATTTCCATCAAATTACATCCTCCAATAACCTTCAAAATGATTCTTTTGATTCTCCATATATTCAATATTCTCCATGTCTTCAATCTTCTCCATGTCCAGGATAACATAGTTTCTGATACCAACATCTATATAATCTTCCATTAGTTCATTATCCTTATTTTTGAAGGAAAATGACCTCCTGGGTTCACAAGGGACCTTAATCATTGCTCCTTCTTTATCTGACAACATCATGCAACTTCCATCATTCATTATGTATCCCCTGATCATGGACGACCAATCTATTCCTAAGAAAAATCCATACAAAGGAGGAAGGTCTACCACCACAATATTGAAAACTGTAATAATATGGGGAGCCTCCGTGATCCAAGCATAAAAATCCTTGATTTTTACGTAAGTTGGCACTTGTCTAGAATCAATTGCATATATTCTTTCACCTGTTTCATAATATTTGGTGCAACTCATGCCCAATGCCTCCATGACCACTAGTGGCATAATATTATTGGTCGTGCCAATGTCAACTAAACAATTATGAAGTGCAACATTATGATTCTCAATTGAAATATAAAAAGGTGGTATTTTACCTCTTAATTTGATGGTTGATGTGCTCTAACTTTGTTTTGGACTTATAATAACAACTTCCATTCTTCTAGATGGATCATCCAACAATCTAAAAATGTTTTCCCTTTGTTGAGATATCTTGACCACTTCTATAAAAGGAAGAGTTATCCTCAGCTTACTCAAGTCCTCTACAACATTGTATTTCATCCGAGGAGGATTTGACACCAGGTGTTTCTTCTTACTTCCAGTGCTATCTGTCACATTTTTATTTGACTCTTTCTCATTCACCTTTTCTTTATCTTTTTCTTTAATTCTTTCATTTTCTTTTTCATAATCATCTTTATTTTTGGATTTATTTACAAACGCTCATGTATGGGAAAAATTCTCTTTCGATTCAGGGTCATTGTCACCTTCAAATTTATACATGGACGTCTCGCATTCATCCGTCTGTACATTTTCAAAACTTTCATCAGGTAAATAATCATTTCCTTGCTTAACCATTTTCTCATCATATATATCATCTAGAACAATTGCATTTGGGATTGGTTTCCTATGAACCCTTTGTCTTTTTTGATTATCTGTGTTTTCAAACCTCACTCTGTTTTCTTGGGGAGGGTTCCTTCTTTTCCCTTGGACCAACATTCTGAGATTTTCTACATAATTATCACCCCTTCTTAATATGATTATCTCATTTTGAATTTTCTAGATGGTTCTATTAATTTGTGCAATCTCAATTATTTTCTTAGTTTTTTGTGTCACAACAAGGTATACCTTCACATTTTCTATGGTTCCCTTTAAATTCCTCCTCCAATGGTTTTACTTTGAATCAGTTGCAACTTCTTCTCTTCATTATTTCTTGAGCTAGAGGCTCCTTGATCATCAATATTTAGGCTTCCCAGCTGCCTTTGTACTTTTCCCAGGACAATATTGAGGTCAACACCTGTCTCAATCACAATTTCTTCCATATCAGTGGCCTTAATCATTGCTTCCTCTAAGGTATACATTTGTGATGTTCCGATATCATATTTTACATTTGGGGGCATCACATTCTTATAACAACCAAGTATCACTAGGTCATTAGGTATTTTATCTTCTGGAATCTTAATCAAAGTTTTATTGAACTTGAGATTAAAATCTCGTATTCTCTCATTCTTCCTCAAACCAATCTAGGTGAAATTAGTGAGAAGGGTATGATATGCAACTGGGGGAGTAAACATAGTCAGGAAAATGGATTCAAGGTCATTAAATGAACCAATTGACATAGTGGGTAATGTCGTATACCCTTCATAGGATCTTCCTAATAAGGTTTGAAGAAATAAACTTACCATCACATTGTCATATTCAACATGATGAAAATCACAAACATCAAGAAATAAATTAAAGTGTCTTTTGGCATCAATTGTTCTGTCTCTGGAAAATTCTTTCAAAGTACCCTTAGGGAGAATAGGGAGGTCATGTTTCTCACCTCGAATATTTAATGGGGAATCTATTACTCTTCTTCGGTTTCCAAATATTAGGTCTTCTTGATTTATTCCACCACCTCCTCCACCTCATTTTCTTCCTTCATGAGTTTCTCTTCATGGTTATTCTCATGGTTGTTCATTTCTTCCTTCCATGTCCGGAGATATTTCAGGAATATATTTTCCACTTATTAGAATACAGAGTTTCTTGTTTTTAATTCTAGTAATAGGTCCCTTGTAGTTTTCCAACTTCAACTCTGACCTCATTCTTATGCCCTTCAAGCTTGTCTTTTGTTTCTTCGGTCTTGTTTCTTGTCTATCCTCTATCTAAGGATGATTTCTCTTTATTCGTCTTGGACCAATATCTGCCAAGATCTCCAATTCTTCCTTGGTATCGATTGTCATTATTACCAAATTATATAGTTGATGCAAGATGCTTCATTGATTATTCAATCCAATTTCTAGGTGGGGTTGATCAGCCTAGGGAAAAGTCATGTATCTTTCAAAAGATATTAAACCATAATTCAAATTTTCAGTTGTTCCATAGTATGGTTGCCAAAAATATTGACGTTTGAATCTGTTAGGACCGAAATAACAACCTCACGGGGATACAAATCCCCTTGTGTTTTTATAGAGGTGGTACTCCTCTATGTTTCAAGATACTCTTGGAATTCTAGTTTTTCAAAATAATATAGGACTTTAAGAAATTCCACCGTGATATTCAAAGAAATATAAAGGTTGCATAAAAAAAAATACTTTGTTTTATTTAAATATAATTATTGAGAGGTGACCAAGAACCTCACACATCACATATTTGAAAAATATAAGAAAAAATTCCTCACATCCATCATAGCTAAACTAAATATTTTCGATCACATAAAAATAAAAGAAAATGGTCTGCACGCATAACAAAAATTCATTAGAGTAAATACATGTCGAGCTCAAATAAATAAAATGATAGATCAATCTCAAATATTTTATCATAAAAAATCAGAGTTATAAAACATCGTCAAAACTGATCCCAAATTAGTTCTCTTGGGATTTCTTAGAAATACAAAGTCTATTACAAAGCTTTGAAATTTAAATGTGTTTGTCCAGAGAACTTGGATTGGGGATCCTACAGACCATAAAGAAAATATAAACAAGAAGTAAATTGTGGAGAGAATATGGTGGGAGATGATAGAGTAGCAAGACCTGGAAAGAAGACATGAATAAGTTATCACATTTCAGTTAAACCTTTCTAGTCAAAGAAGCAGAGTAACGAGATGAAAAAATGATAAAGAAAGCAAGATGTGATCAACATAAACTTACTATGATGGTCTCTCTCTTGTTTACCTGCTTGTTTTTTTCCTTTTATTTTCCTTGTTGGCAGTTATAGGAACCATCTCAACTGTTGTTTCTTGGCATTCTTTAGTTAATTCATCAATCGCCTTCTTAAACCAATATTCAATGCAATTTTTCATTGGCGCAACATTTATTTCATGCATGATTTTGATATTAAATAATTCACCTTCCAAATCTCCTAGGTCATGAGAAATGTCATGTATTTCCTCCTCAATATCTTGATTTTTCATAGAATAATCAACCAACCAATTATCTATCTCTTCTTCATTATATTCAATTATGCCATAAAATTTCTCAGCAGATAACCCCTTTAATATCTCCACTTGTTCATCAAATTGTTGCTTTGTCATAAACATTGAATTGAGAATTAACTTAGGATCTTTTACCTCATCAATGCTTCCTGCTAGATCTATCTCTGTGAGTCTTTTGGATAATTCTTCTCTTTTAACTATGGCTTCACTGCATGCTTGGACAATGTTATTCAAATTATTGATATTTTCTTTCTAACATGCATTCAACTATTTAATTTGACTTGGAGAAGGTAGATCCTCTTCTCTCCTTTTCAATTTTGTCATGTTTGAGACTTTTATCCCAAATGGTAAAACAACATATGTATAGAATCCTTCTTCATTATTTAAATCAACTTGGATATACTCATGAAAAACATGCACCCTTGACCTAAAAGAAACAATATTTTTTGATACCTCCCATGCTTCTATTATCAATGACATTCTATTTTTAATGTTTTTCTCTACATAAATTCGGACTGCTATGAGAAAACTATAAGATCCTTTTAATTTAATACCGGGTGTAGTTGGTTTAGCCGTTGTCAAAGGAATTTCCAGGATTGGAAGAGGCATCAATGTAGTTTCCAATTCTCTGATCCTCTCCTTTAATTTGGAATTTTCAACTTCTAAACCATCAATAGAGTCATCAAGTGCATCTCTGGTTGCCCTATGGATTTTGGAAATTTGGGATGGTCACATATCCTTCAGGTTGACCTCTTAGCGAGGATTTCTCTTTTTATTCTTCTGGTCACTTCTTTCTACAATAAACTTTTTAGACTCTATCAAAAACAACACTTTGAAAAGTGAAGGATTCTTCTTCACTAAAGGTTTCATTTCCAACGACTTCCAATACAGAATTTTGTTGAGCCATATTTTTCAGCTGTTCTATTCCATGAAATATTTTCTCAATATCTACTTCTAGTTCCATATCCTCCAAAGAAAATATTTGGATGTCATTTTCTATAAAATTATCTTCTTCCTCTTACACTAAATATTTCCTTTTCTTTCTCATGGGGAGCTTGTGTGAACTCTCAATTTTCACAGGGGGGGATTCTTCTCTCCCCCTCCACTAGAACTACTGTTGGCAACCTTTTTAACTAGGTGGGCCATTGGAGCATTGCTCCTGGATATAATATTATTGGTAGTAACAACTGGATATTGAGCACTTCTTTCATTGGGACCTTTTCCCCTTTGCTTATAAAAATCATTACTGCTAAGTAATGTTTCTAGATCGCCAACATCTTGTACATGAGTTCTTTGGTTGTTACCCTCTTCTTCTTTGTTAAATATAGTTCRAATGAAAGAGTTACTAAAACCCACTGAAAGTATATGTCCCACAAATATTTTGTTCGTATCAAAAACTTTGATATTTTTAGCATACTTTAAATTCACATTGTTTAAATGATTTTCAAATTCGTCAATTTTATTTGTATTTTTGARCATGAATTCTCCAATCTTCCATTGAAGGGGAATAAATTGATTTTTMTTTTTTTCATGGAAAAAATGTATCCATAAGTTATATTGCCTTGCCACCTATATAATAAATAGTTTGTCAGATACACGATATGGGAGAAAATAAGGATTCTCTTTCAAGAAAAATATCCATATGACACTGTCATTCTCCATTTGTTTTATTGTTCCTTTTTTCTCTACAAATATGGTATCTTGGTTAGATATCCTTGAAGTGTTTTCACCCAAAAATAGCCTTTTGAAGACTGAAACAAAATTATTATAAACTTCATAGAAAAACAAAGGGGTCTTATGTCTCCATAATGCTTGATACCAAAAGGTAATTGGATCTGTTTTGGAATTCACCCTCTTACTTATGGTTAAGTTTGGGAATTGACAACAATGCAAAATAACAATTATCATATAAGATGCCATAAATAATTTTATGTCCTTTTTACAGTGTGATAACTTGGATGATATTTCCTGGAGATATATAATTCTTCGAATTGGAATATACTTGTCCATACACCATGCAACAAGTTCTTTACAATAAAAAACCTCAGGAACAGACCCAACATGAGCGATTACAAATTCCCAAATTACATCTTTATGCGTAGGAGGAGAGGAATAATATGAATATGCTCTTGACCACTAGAAGTTCTGGTCTTCACAACCAAAGATATTGAGAGTATCACCACAATTTTTTTTTCTAGATGATGTTGCCATAGGTTGATGGGACTATTTCTTCATCTGGATAATAACCTCAAAAAAATCTTTTCAAAGAGATAATGATAATTTAATCCCTTGGAAAATGAATATTTAATGAAATTTAATTTGTAATTTCTTGAGCCTTTCACCATTAATGACGATCTTTTTGGAGCCTGCACAATAGTTGTTAGAATTAAAAAGTACTTACTGTGTATTGAGAAAAGCAACAAAAATGGTGGGGACGGACGAGAGAGAGTTTGAATTTGAAACTTGTCATGAACCCTCCAACCCGTGAACCTGTGGTTATGGATGATAAAAAACATACTAAGTGTAGAAAGGAGGTCGGATAGATTTTCATGCAAAAGGAATAAAATACTTTGGAGCTCGGCACCTGTGACAAACTTGATGGTCATAATGTATATTGTGAAACCTTGGGTGCAAAGTGAAGGTCAAAGATCTTGGAGGATGAGGCCTTGAACCCATGAACCCACGAAATTGAAAAATGGCTAAGTGTAGTAGCAAACTTATGACATGAGAAAGTGGATGGAGATAACATTCCACAAACCCATGAACCTGCAAACCCACCAATCACTAAAATATGACTAAGTATAGTAACCATAAAGAGAGAGAAGCAAGGACAAAAGAAAAAGGGAAATAAGGGGAGGTGTAGAAGAGGGAAAAGAAATGGAAAAAATATGTTGGGAAGATAGAATGTGGAAGGAAAACAAGGAAGCACGAAATGATCTCAATAATCCTATAACATAACCTGTACCAAATTGTGCATCAATCATGCACCAACACCTGTACCAAACCATGCATCAACCATGCACCAACTCATGTACCAAATCGTGCATCAAACTTGCACCATAACCTATACTATATGCCTCAACCATCAACCATGTACATCAATACCATATCATGTGTCAGTCATGTACCACAATCATGTGCCAACCATTCACATCAACACCATATCATGTACCAATCATATACCATATCATGCATCAATCATTTAAATAAACAATGTACATCAACACCTACACCATGTATCAATCCTGTACCATACCATGTGCCAACCATACACATAAATCATAACAAGTGTCTCAACCATATACCATATCACTCTCAATTATTCCCTGCACCATAATATAATCGTCAAGTATACACCATAACATGTAACCAAACCATACACCAAGATAACCAATAATTCTTCTAATCAATGTACCATAACATCACCAAGATGTGCCATATCACATACTATCATCAGCATGTTTGTACCATAACGCCATAATCATAACCTTTAAAACTTACCTCTGATCCTATAGATGATCTGTTGTACTGTAAACTGACTTGTAACTCTTCCACAATCCTCAAAAACTTGGTACCAACATCCCTTCACAACCTTTCACAAGTCCTTTTACATATACACAACTTTGTCTTCTACAACCTGTGGATATACACACTTTCCTCCACTGCAGCTCGCGTATATCCATGCCATGCTAACCTACAACTCACAAATACCTTAGAAACTAGGGTCACTCAATCTTATTGCAACTTCAAGACTTTCACCTTCGACCTTCCTTCGCAACCTCAAAAAAATGTCGTCACAAACTAGCCAAAATATCACAATACTAGACCATAACATTCACAAGATACATATTCAATTGAAGTATGTAAGTGTACTTGTGAATAACTCCTTGAGGTGTTTATATAATTTTTCATAGTAACCTCTCTCCTTAATTTATGTATTTAGTTTTGAAACTACTTTACTCTTTGAATAAGACTTGTAACCAACTAGGGGTTTCTTGCCCACTCTTCAGGGCTTCCAACTTTACAAAGCCATATCTCCCTAACCATGAGGAACCATGTGGTGTTCCACATATCACCGAAAATTGCATGACAAGGATTATACATATATGAGTGTCTAACCTGCAATTTCACTATCATTCATGTCCATAATCCTCAATAGAAGTTGGGTCCCATAACCACACCTCTGGGGCTACATGTAGACTACATCAAATGCACCCAACTAACTAATCATCAATATCAATCATACAAATGTCAATTAATTGTTCAATATCGTTGGACCTCTCCAAGGGTTGAAATCAATCTCCAAGATCACTCTCCAAGGGTTGACATCAATGAAAACCAATTGTCTAAACCAACTGTCCAATAATATCCCCCTTTGGCATTAATGGTAACACCAACATTGATGGAAACACTTAGACATGAAAACATTCATGCTCATGCTCCCCCTGTGATCATCGCTCCTTATTAATGTTTCTATCTCTCCCCCTTTGACATCAATGGCATAGGGTATCTCCCCTTGGGGATTCTCCCCCTGTCTTCATGCCTATGTTCTTTCTCTTAATATTTGACCAAAGGTTAACTCCCCTTGTCGATATGTATCATCATGATACTGTAATTTCTGTAATAAATCATGGGTAAAATAATAACTTCCCATGTGGATATGTCTTCCTCTCTGTATGATACTAATATTTCTTTCTGGATCTCTCCCTTTGATGATTTTTCTTCCCTTGAATTTTATGTAAGATGTAGATCAATGTAGGGATTCTTGTATATGTTTCCTTTCCTCTCTTCCAATGATGTTTGTTGTCCATTGGTTCTTCCTCTTGAATTTCATTGACATATATACAAAGCATTCAAAATTTGATTTATTCATTAACTTGTAATGTTCAATTGACCATAATGTTCAACAATGTCCTTCTGATGATATAGCTTCTGTTGATAGTTTCTCTTTGCCTATTTTGTTTTTCCTTTCACTGCTTTTATTTATGTGACCAATTGATTCCAACGATTCCAATTATAAATATGTTGCTATGCATTTGACTCATGTTTCATGTACCTGCTAAGCATCTCACAAATCCATCTATGTCCATATGTCACAAACTGTTCATAACCTTTCTACTCAATTATCCACAATGTTGAACAATATGTCACTGTACTATATAGCCACAAGTGATAATCACATATCAAATTTGTCGATTGCAAACCAAACTCTACATGTCTAGAACAACCTATACTAAATATATCTCATCCTAAATACAATCATAAAAAAATTCTTGTGCAACTGCCAACTGACACCTGTGTGGGAACACTTCTTTCTCAATCGATCAATCTGTCATTTTGTATATCTGCTATCTGACTATTCTGAATCTGTCTCTGCAAACACTTCATACTACTCGAAAGATGATTCTCTTATCTATAGTTTCTATTGCATTGACTTCCCCTATTCAACATACATATTTTTTGGGAGTATCCAAGCCAGATGGCTAAGAAAAATACCCTCTCTAATTAGGAGTAGTCTTCCTCTTCGTCTATAGACTCATCATCTTTATGAACTATGACTTCTTATTTTTTATGCCCGTGGATTGATCTTGCACTACAATTCCTGAATGTACAATCTCTTGAACATGTTATTTATTCACTTGCTCTTCTTTTGTTTCTTGTACTACTGCAAATCCTACAATCTCTGGGACCTGGTATTTATTCACATGTTCTTCTTGTTTTTCATTTATTCTCCAAACCTTCCTATACCTGACATCTTTCTTTTTACCTATAGATTTATCTTCATCTTGTACTATTTCCCATCCTGAGAGTATAAATTATGGGTGTCCTTCATTCATCTGATCTTCCTTTTACTATTCTTGTTTTATTTTCCAAATTTTCTTATATTTGATATCGATGTTCTTTCTCAAAGATTTATCCATCATGATTCTACAATCATGAGCTATGTGTCCATCGTTATGGAATTTGTAACATTCAATGTTATGTGGGGCCACATAAGCATTTCTTTCTTGAAAATTTCTTCCATAAGCCCTAGAATCTTCAACCTTATGTCCAAAGTTAGAACAATAAAAACAATGACCATAAAAGAAATTTACATACTTAGGAGTGAATGATCTTCTTTGTGGTGCAGTCCTTTTGAATTCCTGTGTTGGTTGATCATGATCATGATTGAGGATTCTTTGTGTCTTGAATGTGGGGGATCTTCTTCTATAGTCTTATTCTTGAGTATTTTTCACTTATGAAATGTTCTTCTTTAAGGGCTTCAATTATTCCTTTTTCATCGAACCTTTAATGATTTATGCATAAGTCTTTGGATTCTCTTCGTTCTTCCTTTCTGGAAATCTGCAGGGCTTCTCTTCAACTGACGATGTGGATGTTTCATTCTCTTCAACATTCATGCCAAGCTTGACAAACTTTACTCTTAACATGACATATTCTTATTTAAGTTTCTCCACCTCTTCTCTTTCTTCATCATCTGGTTCCTCATGACTTCTTCTATTCTCTTTGCTTCTTCAAGTTGGATCTTCAATGTGATTATTTCATCTTCAATTTTTCTTTCTTGATGAATGAAATCTACTTCAAGATGATTTAAATTGTTAGTTCTTTCCTTGAGATGATTTGTCAGTATCATCTCTCTCTTTTTTGATTCTTCATTTTGTGTTGTTACTTTGGCTTCAAACTAATTCTTCTGATCCTTGAGAGTTTCTTCAATCCTTTTGGATTCTTCTAGATGACTTTTTAGCATCATGATCATTTTCTCGAATTATTTGGTGTTGGATTTCTGTGATTCTTCCATATTATTTAGTCTTTCTTGGAGTGACTTGTTTTCTTTTCTTTCAGTCCTCATATATTCAATTACACTGATCAATTGTACTCTGTAATCAAATTCTACCTTTTCGTACTCTTTCTCTTCTTAATTTGTCTGACATTATGAGTATATTTATTCGTGTTTTGTACCTGCATCTTCTTTGGCATTCTCTAATTATATGATGGGAGAAAAATAGATATTATGTAGCTTGTCCCAAAGTTCTTTAGATGATGAGAATTTACCCACTTTTTTTTTTGTTGAATCACATAGTCCTTCCAAAATGAAATCCATTTCTATGTTGTTTTTCTTCTTCAATTCCTTCTTGGATGTAGTCTTTGGTTTCTTTGTAGCATTATATCCTGTAACAAATGAGTTCCAAACATCATACCCCTGTGCCTGTAAAAATGTTTTCATGATTCTTCTCCACATTTCAAACTTCGGACGATTATGACCATTGAACATTGGTGCTCCATTCACACTGTACTCCATGATCTACCTTCCAGTGGTTAAATTGTTTCCTTGAAGTAACCTCGCTCTGATACCAATTTTTGGATTACTGAGAGAGGGGGGGTGAATCAGTATGAGCACTTTATACCACTTTTAACCACAATTTATATTATTTCACTTTATCAACAATGTTCAATAGTTTATCATCAATGTATAATCTATGATTTCATTCAACATATTATGAGCATATAATCATAAACAACATCACATGAACATCACATCAAATACATAGTACACCATTATTTACATGGACACCCAAATGGGAGAAAAAAACATAATGATTTCTTATATATATATATCAAGAATTCATTCATAGGAAGCACCAACTTATAAATTCTTCAGATGCAACCAGAAGGAGGCTACAACCCCCTATTCTCAGGATCCAACCTGAAGGAAGATACAACTCCCTGAATTCTATGGCTGCAACCAAAAGGAGGCTACAACTCCCTGATTCTTAGGCTCCAACCTAAAGGAATCTCCAACTCCCTGATTCTCTGAAACTAACCGGAAGGAGGCTACAACCCCCTTTCCTTGCCCTGTCCTACCACCCTGAAATATAAGTGTAGACCAACTATCACTACCACAATCATTGCCACTTTCACTTCCACTATCACTATCAACATGTGAGGTGTAAACCTGCCATTGTATTGAACCTGTCACATCAACCTGTCACTAATCAACCTGTCCAACCTATCAGTGGCACTAATACTCAACTGGATCCTCTAACATGGATCATACACCAAGGACACTTCTCAAATAGATTTCCAACAACACGAACACATGCCTCTACCAAGACTGTACCAAGATCATCAACATACCATCACAAGGTATGTGTCTCAACCATTTACCAAACCATCAACCTGTACCACACCAAGAATCAATTATGTACCACAACCTATACCAAACCATGAATCAATCATACACCGACACCTATAAAACATTGTGCATCAACCATGCACCAACACATGTACCAAAATGTGCATCAATTGTGCACCATAACCTATACCATATGCCTCAACCATCAACCATGTACATCAAAACCATATCATGTATCAATCATGTACCATAACAATGTGCCAACCATGCACATCAACCATTTACATCGACCATGTAAATCAACACCATACCATGTGCCAATCATATACCATATCATGCATCAACCATGTACATAAACAATGTACATTGACACCTATACCATGTATCAATCATGTACCATACCATGTTCTAACCATACACATCAATCATAACAAGTGTCTCAACCATATAGCATATCACACTGAATCATGCCATGTACCATAAGACAAGTCTCAAGTATACACCATAACATGTAACCAAACCATACACCAAGATAGAAAATAATTCTTCTAATCAATGTAACATAATATCACCAAGATGTACCATATCACATACTATCATCACCATGATTTTATCATAACACCATAATAATAACCCTTCAAACTTACCTCTGATCTTGTAGCTGATTTTTTGTACTATAAACTAACCTGTAACTCTTCAATAGTCCTCAACAACCTGGTACCAATATCCCTTCACAACCTTTCACAAGTCCTTTTACATATATGTGAATTGATCTTCTACAATCCGCATATATTTATGCTTTCCTCCACTACAGCCCGCATATATCCCCACCATGCTCACCTACAACTTGTGAATACCTTAGAAACTAGGGTAACTCAAGATTACTGCAACTCCAAGACTTTCACCTTCGACCTTCCTTCGCAACCTCAGAAAAATGTCATGACAAACTAGCCAAAATATCACAATACTAGACCATAACATTCACAAGATAGATATTCAATTGTAAGTATGTCACTGTACTTGTGAATGACTCCTTGAGGTGTTTATATACTTTTTTATAGTAACCTCTCCCATTACTTTAGGTATTTCTTATTGCAACTACTTTACAATTTGACTAAGACTTGTAACCAACTAGGGGCTTCTTGTCCACTCTTCATGGATTCCAACTTTACAAGGCCATACATCCCTAACTGTGAGGAACCATGTAGAGTTATACATATCACCATAAACCACACGACAAGGACTATCCATATATGAGTGTCTGACTTACGATTTCACTGTCCTTCATTTCCATAATCCTCAACCTACTTTGGGTCCCATAACCACACCTACAGGGCTACATGTAGAATACATCAAATGCACCCAACTAAATCATCATCAATCTCGATCATACAAATGTCAATCAATTGTACAACATCACTAGACCTCTCCAAGGGTTGACATCGATCTCCAATATCACTTTCCAAGGGTTGAAATCAATGACAACCAACTGTCCAACACACCATTTTCAACAACTTACATAAAATCTCAAATTTCCACACATCATCAATTCCATTGATTTCCACCATCATGATATCAATAGTAATGATACCATCATTCATTACATGTGACTTAATAACACTCTCAACATCTCATAATGTAATAAGATTTTTAATCTAAAAAAATAGTGTGCCAAGAATCATGGCCACATGCACACAATGCATCTAGCATTGATCTTCAGAATACCACATAACCATGCATTTGTCAATGCATCTACCTAGTTCATATCATGAATGTAACTACTCATTCATTCATTGTCAATCAACTCTGTTGTGACACACTTGTTCACAAAGGTATTGCAAATATTCTATTTGTATTCATATAACAAATTTTTCTCCTTCTACCATACCCCACTAGGGTATTAATCAAATATATGCATTCACTCATGCTCTTATCTATAAAGATGCAAAATATACTTGAATGAATTCTTACCCAATTCCTTTCATATGTCCTACTATTATGACATAACCAATTTCGTACCTATATGGCTGCAATCATCATTCTTCATGCTACCTTCTTAGATGATACTCCTTCAGTCATCATTCTTCAATCATGTTGCAATCATCATTCTTGCATAATCCCTTCTTCAGCCTTTCAACAATCATCCTCTTGTCTTTATCCTTCATGCAAGGTTTTCCACCACACATAACCATATCATCAACATCTTCAACTATTGCTAGTCACAATCATAATCATAACTACATTAGCTATCAATCCAATCACAATGTATGTTCCACAAAAATTCTAAACCAACAAAAACATTCAAATATTCTCTAGCATCTATATGTTCTCTACCATTTCAATTGTAGATGCATTTATTAGTGCTCATGTATTTCAATTATTTGTTTTCTGATAATTCATCAACATTCCCATGCATGGAATATTTCCACGGTTCATCTTTCTTATTCAAGAGAAATATAACAAACATTAAGAGATGACTCAAGGTATTGTCCCTTCTGATTCCTCTTCACAATCATGAATTCACAGCCCAATTGATCCATTCCATGAACTTTCTTTTCTCAAACAATCCATTCAAGTCCACCTTGACAATTCTAAAGCTACCTTCCTTCATGTGATCTACATTCATCTTAGAAAGGGTAGTCTTGCATGTTTATTTTATAATTCCAACATATCAAGATTATTCATAATATTTATTAATATTTCTTAATAGGCTCACTAGCCTTATTATATTAACACATGAAATCTAGGGGATCCCTCCCCCTTTCATTCCTATGCATAAACTTTTTTTAACTGATGTTGTAAGGATGCAACAAATTTTAACTTGACAACATTCTAAGACATACATGGTATTCATAGACATCTTTTGTTTCTTTATCATCTTTCACAAATCTGCTCCTATGACAATATCTTCATGCGGTCTATCCATGTGCGAAAAATTTAGCATGCAAATTGTGTTTCAATATGTCCAACTCAACAAGATCATATCACTCAACTATTTTACTACCCAATAATAATCATCGATCAAAGTCATACCCATGCAATGCTTACACCTTATCAATATACATTACTACAAATAATCCCCTATTTCCATGGGGAACCATTCATCACTGGAGTCCAATAACTACACTTAACAAGTCCATAATATCCCAACAATAACTCTTATAGTCTCAACATGACTTGAAACCAATTTATCTTTTAGAATATTCGTCATTATTCCAATGGTGATTCTTGCGGGTATACTCATAAGTATGATTCTTTCTTTCTCATTAAGTAATCATCAACAAAAGAAACCTATTGTATACCAATACATACATAATACTCTTGCTCACTTTCTAGGTGAGCACTTTATTCCATCTCCTTTTGAGGAGTGGATTACAACCTTCTCAGAGCAGTATCCTAGGAAAAGTACAACCTTCAAGATAAGGTCAACTAGGCAACACCATTACCCAAAATACCAAAGTAACTATTTACTTCTTCATAATTAGACTCATGTAAGGTTCTTTAATAGAATCCTTTAACCCAACATTGTATGCCAACTCCGCCTTCAAACATATATGTGTGAGTGCAAGCGCATCATCCTAAGTGATACTTACAAATTTTTTAATTCTAGAAATAAATTGTGTATGGAGTTTTTGAAATGTCCAACATTTCGAGTGGACACTCCATCCATAATACTTATTCTTATACTTATTTCTTCAAAATTTCCCGATGATGGGTCGAGTGTCCACTAAAAACATTAGACGTTTCAAAAACTCCATACACAGTTTATTTCCAGAACCACAAAATTAGCATTATGAGGAATTGTGAAAATCCACATTCTTTAATGCTAAGTGATACCTGTTAAATATTTCTAGGAATACCTTATACCACACTATATGGCTATCTCACACCACTCAAAATATCTCACAATAGTCATCATCTTCACTATAGGAAGAATGCCTCGATCTTCTAGGACAACAATCCTAAGGTAGTGGGTGATACCTCCAATACTTACTTCTATAACCACATATAACATACAAGAATAGGTCTCATTCCTCAGTAGGGCCTTTGTCCTCGTAGTTTTTTAGTCTATCACACATTATCCACCCAATACTAACAATTCATGAAGCTTCACATTTAGAATTTCCAAGAGTGCACATCTCAAGTGACTTCCTTCATGTAAGCTCACAATATCAAAGGGAGGTTCATAATGAACATACCATGCAATCATGGCCATAGTCTTAACCTTGTCAAATATCGCAAATATGGTCATGGACATATTACTCTCACATCCATACAATTAATCCTCATATTTATTCCATCAAAATAAATATGGACTAACCATAACACATTTCAAAAATAGAGATCAATTCCTCAATCACAAGGAACTTGGTCATACAAGCTCTAACATTTATCAAAACAAAAATTATCATCACTGGAAACCTTGCCAAACCACACTTTAATTAATACTATAAATTTTCTACGATATTAGGTATATCCATCACTTAAGCGTATACAACTTCTAGTGTTGTATCTAATGCTCTACCGCTAGCCTATGCAAATCATAAAGTTATGACTATGTGGTCTACCTTTATCCCATCTAGGTCTCATGTTTGAACTATGCTCTGATACCATGTGTAACATACCCAAACCCCTATGTAGCATTAAGGAGGTGGGGTATTCAAAAAATTTCCTCTTAAATATAAATCTCATGCTAGTTTTGAGCTTACTAAGGCATTCTACTGTCTAGAGATTTCAAATGAATGTACTCTTACTCGATTCAAATCTTCGAGATCAAAGTTATGGACATCTAAATATTAATAATGGTTTTCTCTCTCCTACCATTTAATAATTTGTACATGGCCCTACATGTTCCAGGTGACATGGATATGTACATGGACACGTCATCCTTTGTACGAATGACCCCTTCTTTCACAATTACCAAGGCATTTTTCCTCCTTTAGGCTTATTGCATCATGGAAAATTTCTATTGCGCTTTGTTTTGCAACATGTAAAACTTTATTATCACACCCAAACTTTTAAAACATGTGATACATTGCATGGTTGAAAATTTTCTCCCATGTGATAGGCTTACCACACCTAAAAATTAAAGACTTGTGACACACTCTCACCTGAGCTATTGCATTAAGGAAAAAATTCACTTGTGCACTGTGTTTCACTACCAAAATGTTTCATTTCATGCCTAAGGTTTTCATCTATGTGACATACCACATCTAGTAAAAAAATTCACCATGTGACAGCTTATCACATCATCATAATTTTCTCCATTTTTTTTGTTTCATGCTCGAAGCTTTTTCAATTGCGATACAATGCATTCATCAAAACTTTCCACCCTCCGAGGACACATCACATCCCATAAAATATTTAATCATGTGATGTATTGCAAAAATATTTTCTTCATGCAATACATCGCATCACACCAAACTCATTTCTTTCATCTCTTCCTTTCCTTTTTCCTTTTATTCCTTGTCGCATCTGTCGACACTTTTAATAACCTTCTTAATTTATCAAGAAGATAGTTAGAAAGATTGTTCATTTAATTATCAATCTGGGGCTCGTATGGAAATTGTAAGTTGTCGTGCATTGTATATGTAGGAAAAAATATTCTTCCTATGTGTTATAGTCATAGAATCAATGATTACATTTTTTGTAAGAGTGTAGACAATTCTCAAGCTCTGGGAAGGTTCTACATAAATCCACACTTGCAAGAATTGAAAGCACACTTTTGCAGAAAAGTAAATATCACACTTGCAGGAAAGTAAATGTCACACTTTCATGAAAGGAAATCACACTTTTTGAAAATAAATACACAAGATGCATAGGTATCAAGAGTATGAATCAACTGTCTCCCAAAGAAACCCAACTATGTGTAGTAAAACTGATTTCAGAATTGAAACTCTAAATCACTCTTGCAAAAATTGAAATTCACACCACGCTTGTTGAAAATAAATCACACATGTTGAAAGAAAATTGTTTAACTACTTGCTGGAAAATAAATTAAGTACTCGAAATAAGAGCCTAATCCTTTCCAATATGATCCATGTCATTACCCAAACCAACAAATATAGTCATTGCATTAAGCACAATTACTCAACGAAATAAAATAATGCAACCCAATTTGAAATGCATTTATTAGAAACAAATGAATAAGTGAAATCCAACATGAATACTTAATTGCATAAATGTATATAAGCAAAACCTCGCAAGAGTAATCTAATTACATGAACAAATTGAATTAAGAAACTAGTTACGTAATTAAATAAAATTAATCCTAGATGAATTCATAATGAAATTACACAACAAGAAATCAAAGAAATCATCTAAGCTACATGACACTATTCTATTGGAGTGGGCCCTGCCTCCATAGAACATAGTGCTCATATTATTCTATATCAACATTACAACATAAATTAATTAAATTAATTAAGCTAATCAAATTAAATCAATCTATTATAAATATGCAAAGGAAATAAATCAAATGAATTAATTAAATCACACAATACGAAAATTATAAAACTACAATTTGTTGGATTACTGAGAGCGGGGGTGAATCAATAATGAGAAATTTTAGTACTTTTAACAACGATATATTCTTCAACAATATTCAACAGGTTTTCATTAGAATTCAATATATCATTAGTGTTGGACATAATGGTACAATATTGTCATTGATGCCAACATGGTGCAGAAGAATCCAATATAAACCCAAAGCTCAGAAGAGATGATGCACAGGAGCCATTCTTTCTTATTTAGGGACAATCCAGGATCGTTAGATCAAGGTAAAGTTAGATTTTGGGAAGGATTAAACTGCAACCATCGGATCTGAAGCAAGATATTTGGATGATCTCGCCAACCATTAGATCAAGGAGGGACTTCAGATGAATTCTCAACTATCTGATCGAGTTTAGTGGAAGGACAATGTAAGACAAAATATCTCGGAGTCTCAGATTAAAACAAATCATGCAGATCATTGATCTAAGATCTCCTCGGGAGAAACACGAGCTATTGGATCAAGTGGTCAAATTTGACACTGACCACTCTGGTGAAAAAGAGTCTAGAACAGGTAAATTTGCCCGGAGGCCGAAGCCACAAACTCCGGTCAACTCCTGCGTTGATCACTCCGGAGAAAAGGAGTCTAGAACAGGTAAATTTTCCTGAAGGCCGAAGCCATGAAGTCACGAAATTCGGTCAACTCCAGCGCTAACCACTCCGGAAAAAAAGATTCTAAAACATGTAAGTTTACTCGAAGGTCGAAGCCCCGAAGTCACGGACTCCTGTCGACTTTCAGATCAAAGGAAGAAGAGGAAATCTTGTCAACCATTGATATATTCASAGAACGCAAAGGAAGAGGTGGTCAACTTCGACCTTGACCTGCTCTGATGATAAACATCTCAGATAAACCAAGAACTCCCTAACCCTGGAGTTCCAGAWKAAATGAAGGCCATAGGATCAARACAAGTTGAAAATATATGGTGGTAGATCTATTTGACACTTCGGAAAAAATCGAAGGATAATACAAAAGTTCCAAAASTCCCAAAGAAACGAAGCACATAAKTCATGAAGTAAGACATGTGGTAAAAGACAAATATGACATGTGGCCCAATAAAATGGTGACAAGTGTCAAGGTCGATGTGGCACATAAGGACTGTAAAATTCAAAAATCAAGGTGACACGTGGAAAMAAATCAACTAGTGCCACATCAACAATGGCGTCAACAATAAATGTCACTTCGGGAGTACATCCTTCGGGGATATCCAACTTATCCTACTAGAAAAACTACCYGAAGCACCGAAGGTTGAAGTCACGAATAGCCTAATACCCATAGAACGAGAGCTCTTTTGTGCCTAAGTTTATGGTCCCAACTCTTGGACATATGAAGGTTATCAAGAAGGGAGTGTTGATACAACCTTCAGAAAWWTTTTCTCTRAAAGAGTTGGAAGATTGCAATGGCATGAGTCCCGAAACGTCGAGGTCCCGAAATGATCTRGAACCATCTATCTCAAAGGTGAAAAAGAAATGTGACCRTCAATCTTGATAAGTGATTAAGCACTCGCTTGGCTTAGTGCTTAGACACCRCCTATGATCATATGGAATAGAGTTCCTGAAAGTGYGTTTGTGAGAATTTAACATACAGAGGAATAATTTTTCCTCTGTTAGGAAGAAACTTTGAACCAGACAAGATCTGGATTCTGTCCTGATTGATATTAAGTGATCAAATACATCCAATGCATTGGAGAGCTAATCGAAAATCTCAAATATGATCTGTTGGAGAATTGGGGATGCATCAAAATCTTAAGAATAAAATAGAAAGGAATGGGATCGAATTAAAAGAAATCCGTCCATACCTGTGATCGATTTATGAAAAATCCCTCTTACTAAATTGAAAATCTTTCACATTAAATGGGTGAATAAAATAGAGGGAGATATTAATTCTAAATTAAAAGACAAATGTTATTACTGTTAATTTAAATGAATAGGTGAAATGTTCCAAACAAAGGGACACAATGATTCAATGCTTATAGCAGTAGGAATATTATATAAGCAATAAATAATGGTGAAGAAGAAGTGTCTCTACAGTCTAGATCAAAGACCAAAACTAGAAGCAGATTCCAAAGAAGAAGAATCGATGATACTTATGCAGTGAGGGTGGAAGGGAGCATAAAGGAAGGATTCACATCCTTTACTATGAAAGTGTGAATAAAATGGATTTGGTGCTTCCTAGGGTTGATTCCCTAAAAATCAAGGGAGTTGGTGCTTCCTAGGGTTGGTGCCCTAAAGACAAGGGAGTTGGTGCTTCCTAGGGTTGGTGCCCTAAAGAAAAGGGAGTTGGTGCTTCCTATGGTTGGTTCCCTAAATAAGGGAGTTGGTTCTTCCTAGGGTTGGTGCCCTGAAGAAGGGGATTTGTGTCTCCTATAGTTGGTTCTCTAAAAAGGATTTGTGTCCTTCACTATCTCATATTAATTTTTTATAAAAACTTGTAAATTCTTGTTAATTATATTTATATAATTGATTTTGTATACAAGTACATTGTTGATATTTTTGGTGATTAATAAAATAACAAAGTAATTAATAATTGTTTAAAAAGAGGTAATACTGATTCATCCCCCATCTCAGCATTTCCAACAATTGGTATCAGAGTCAATGCCTTTAACACAGTCTAATAAATGGAAGGTAGATTTTGAAATGGATCAACAAGAGGGAATCTATTCCAACAAAGAACCATTGTTTAATGGAGGTGGTCATGCTCTCTGGAAAACAAGAATGAAAAGGTACATGTTGGATCTTGGTTTTGATGTCTGGCAATCTGTTGTAGATAATTACACTGCACCAACTACTCCACCCACAGATACTACAGGAAAGAAGATTTGCAATGACAACTCAAGAGTTGTTAATGTCATTCTAGGAGGATTGACAAATTATATATGTGTGAAAGTAATGCATTGTAATTCATCTAAGGAAATATGGGACAAATTGGAGGTTGTATATGAAGGTAATAACAAAGTCAAGGAAGCCAAACTACAAACCTATAGAGCTCAGTCTGAAAATTTGAAAATGAAAGAAGAAGAGAAGAGTGTTGAATAATTCCATAGGGTATATGAGGTAGTTAATTCAATCAGAGAAGTAGGAGAAGAAATTACCGATAAACCTATTGTACAAAATATATTAAGGTCATTACCTATGAGATATGATGTCAATACTTCCATAATTGAATATAGTCCAAAACTTGACAAAATCACAATAGATTAGCTTCATGGAATTTTTACAGCATATGAGATGAGGACATGGAGTGAAAGACCATCAAAAGGAGAAACAACCTTTAAAGAATATAAAACAAAGATGAGGAATGAGAAAAATTCCAATGACGAGTTATCAGATATATCTGATGAAGAAATTGCCAGCTTCATGAAAAAAATGAAGAAAGGTACTGAGAAATACAAAGGAAAGATTCCTCTAATATGTTTCAACTATGGAAAAATTGGACACTTTCCCAATAAATGTATGTATCCTAAGTAGGAGGAAAGTGATGATGAAAGAACCTTCATAGTTCAGAAGAAAAGAAAAACCAAAGATAAAAATAATTTCTACAAAAAGAAGAAAACATTCTTTACCCAAGAAGACAATAGCTCATCTGAAGAAAGTGAGGAAGAGGAGCCAAAGCTTCTATTTATGGGAATACAAAATCAAGATTATAATCATTCGAAAGATGAAGAAGAAGTGAAACTTGAGGAAGAATTCATTCAAGCAATTGAAGAACTAAGAAAATCTAAAAAACAAAACAAGTTACTAAGGGAACAACTTCTAGAGATTGAATTAGAAGCTACTAAATCAAGAGAAAAGGAAGTTTCCAACACCATTAGTGAGTCATAACAATTGATTATTAAGTTAAAAACTCAACTCCAAGAAACCAAAAGAAAAGAATAAATATTGAATAAAGAACTCAATGGAAAACAAAAAAATATGCATATTGGAGGATGAAATAGTTCAACTAAAAGGGAAACTAGAAAAAGAAGATATTTAGTCTAAGTTTTAAAAAAACTCAAAAATATTGAATAACATTCTTAACAGTTAGAGATCATCAGATGATGAGACATGAATAGGATATGATCCCTCTATAGAACAAGAAAATGACAAAATCAACTATGCATATGTTCTTAAGAACCCCATAAGAAAAATAGAAAACAAGACAAGAACAAAACCATTGAAAACTATCCCAAATAAATAGAAATATTCACTTTATACTAGAAAAAAAGGTGATGAGAAGAATAGAATAATTAGAAGGAATGACTCTAACATAAATTAATATATCTTCCTTGGTTATTGCTATTCCTACAAAAATTTTGGACATAAAGCGATACACTGTAAAGCTTATAGAAAGTACAATCCAATAAATGTTCAAAGATATGAATATAATAAGGATAATAAAGAAAGAAGAAATTATAACTCCTTCTATCCCTTACAAGACTAAAATTTTGAATGTTACAAATGCAACAACTATGGTCATAAAGCTAGTGAATGTAGATTGTCAAAATATGACAAAAAGATAAATATTCTCAATAATAAAAAAGTATGGAAGAAAAAACAAACATAATGAAATGTAGCCCTATATGCGATAAACCAAGGATGTCAGTGGTATATAGATAGTGGATGTTCCAAAAACATGATGAGAGATCAAAGAAAATTTCTCAAGTTAAACAAGAAAGGAAAAGGAAAAGTAACCTTTGGAGATAATATGTCAGCCAAAATACTAGGAAAAGACACTGTCAGTTTAGGAAATAACAAAACCAAAGAAGAAGATGTACTTTGGTAGAAAATATCAAAAAGAATATTCTAAGTGTAAGTCAGACATGCGATCAAGGTCACCTACTCACCTTTGATTCTCAGAAATGTGAGATCAGGAAAAAGGACACTCGAAAGCTAGTAGCAGCTGCACTAAGAACATCTAGCAATGTGTATATCCTGAATATATATGAATGAGAAAAATGTTGTTTAATACAAGTAGATAAAATATGGCTATGGCATATAAGGTTGAGACATTTAAGCTTTGACAATTCGATCAAATCCAATGAAAATGAAGAAAAAAGGGATCTACCAAAAATTATTAAGCCTTCAAATTCTATTTGTAAACATTGTCAAATAGGGAAGAAAACAAGAGTTAGGTTCAAAACAAAAGAGAATTCCACAACAAAACCTTTAGAACTTATTCATAGAGATATATGTGGGCCTAAAAGAACTAAAATTACTTATGGTGAACATTATTTTATGTTGATTGTTGATGATTACAATAAATTGACTTGGGTATACTTTCTAAAAGAAAAATCAGAAGCCTTTGAGAAGTTTGAAACATACAAATCCCTTGTAGAGAATGAAATAGATCTCAAAATTAAATGTCTAAGATCGGACAATGGAGGATAATTCACCTCTAAAGAGTTCATTGAATTCTTTGAAAAACATGGTATCAAAAGACAATTTTCATCTCCCAGGACTCCTCAACTGAATGGAGTAGTAGAAAGGAAAAACATAACAGCTCAAGAAGCTATAAGAACCATGCTAAATGAAGCCATGCTTCTAGACAAATTATGGAGTGATGCAATATACAAAACAACTTGCATACTTAATCTATCTCAATTGAGACCCAATCATGAAAAAACTCCTTATGAACTATGGTTCAACATGCCAACATCTGTAAACTACTTTAGAATTTTTGGAAGTAAATGTTACATTAAGAATGATGAAGATAATTTAGGAAAGTTTGATCCAAGATCTTATGAAGGGATATTTTTAGGGAATTCACCTAATAAGAAATCATACATATGTTATAGTCTTAGACTACTAAATATAATGGAAAATTGCCAATGTAAAGATAGATGATATAAAACTAAAGAAAAACATATCCCAATACATATCAAAAATTGATAAACAATCTCAGCAAGATGATGATGATGTATAATATCAACAAGAAGATGATGATAATGAAACATGGGAAAATGAACAATATACTAATGAAGAAGACAATGAAGAAACACCCTTTCCTAAAGCTCCATAAAAAAGAGTTCAAAAGAATAATCCTGAAAGTCATATTATTGGAGATAAAAATTGATCCAGATGGATGTCAGTGGCCTCCCACCTATTCCAACTAGTTCATTTGGAAGTTTTCCAGTTTGGTCGTTTTTGTTTTCTAGTTTTTAGGTCCCTGACTTGCAGGGCCATTTTGAGGCCCTAAACAACGTTTTTAGGGATCACCACAATCAAACATGTCCTTCGATATATAGTAGATAAATATGTAGTCAACAAAATGTGTAGTCCTCAAATAGACCTTTCCAATGGGCTATCGTGTGTCTAAAGTGGAGATCGTATGAAAAAGTTACGACCCCGTGAAGTTGATGTACTAACTTACCCAAACAGGGCCCACATGAATTTTGACACTTCATCTCCTAGGGTTAGGTTTTTGGATGCCTAACATTTTTTACATTCCTATTTATTGTAAAAAGGACTTCATAGCCTCATTGTAATCATATTCTTACGAATAAACGCAACTATCACGTCTCTTCTTAGAGATAAGACGCCACCATTCGAACAAGCTTTTTTTTCGCTGCATTTTATAGTTTCATCTTATTTCCTTATTGAATAGAAAACATGTGTTAATGTATCTTTGTTATTCTTTGTTAAGCATCTTTTAATAATCTATATTCATTTCATTTTTCTCATAAAATCTGGATCAGTGGTATCAGAGCAGTCTGCTCCTTGTCGTCTTAATGCATGTCCCCAACGAGGTCAAAGCACAAAGAATTGGGTCTCAAGCTTGTTTCTCTTGAGGAAAAAATATTTCACACGCCCAAACAACCTCTCACAGCAGGAGAAAAGAAATATGATGAGGTAAGAGATCCTTTCAAAATGTTCCTTGAGGAATCCCTCATGCAACAGAGGAACGAGATGATGGATAGTTTCGCGAAAATCCTTCGGCGGCTACCAACAGGTGACACATATTCCTCGAGTGGAGGTGTCTCCCCCTTCAAGGTATAAATCAACCTTGATATTCCTATATTTGAAGGTCAGATAGATGCAGATGTTGTAGACAAGTGGTTGAATCTACTAGAAGGGTATTTTTTTGTCCATAACTTTTCAAGTAGAGAAAAAATTACTTTTGCACTCCTCAAAGTTGTTACCCATGTCAAAGATTGGTGGGAAACTTTCTGTGAGAAAAAGGAAACAAAGGAACCCTCATTATTTATAGTCACTACCACCTGGGAATCCTTCAGGGATGTTATTAAGGACCAATACTACTCTATTGGAAGTTATGACAACTTGTATACCAAATGGACCACACTGCAGAAACAAAGAGACCAAGCAGTGTCAGATTTTACAACTATCTTCCATACCCTGCACACTAAGATAGGTTTCAAATATTCAGAGCGACATTTGGTGCTCTGCATAGATACATCTAGAACAAAATTGAATTTCTGGACATATCGTCCTTGGGCATAGCCTATCAAAATGTCATAAAAATCAAGAAGAAGCTCAAACAAAAGACGCGAAAATTTGGGCATGGGTACACCTCGCAGCAAAAACCAGGAAAGAGCAGCCTCAACCTACAAAACAAAGGAAATAGAAAAGATGGATAATATCATGAAAACCAGTGCAAGCCATAAGAAAAGAAGGACACTGGAAATACAAAGAAGGATACCAGGAATTAGTGCGACTTCCATAACAGCCCTTGGCATAACACTATTGATTTCTGCTCAAAGCATTCATTGGTGGCCGAAGTGAAAGCCTCTGAATAAAATGTGGGTTCTAACTCTGATTCGAAACCATAAATGGGAAGATGGATCATTGACACAGAACTCAATGCCACCATTGCTAAGACCAAGCACCATCCTAGTGAACTAGATGAGACAAAAGAAGGCAAGCACCTTTTCCATTCGTAGATGTGGGTAAAAGGCACCTCATTGCAATTCATCGTTGATAGCGGTAGCTAGAAGAACCTCATCTCAGCAAAGGTCATCAAGTGATTGGCCCTAGCGAAAATGCCGCACTCACAACCCTACACCATTGGATGGCTCTACCAAGGAAGCGATATCCACGTCAACCAACAATGTCGACTGTCGTACGACATCAAGCCCTTCAAAGACGAGGTATTGTGTGATATTTCTTGTCTCAAAGTTTGTAATGTTATTTTGGTCCAACCTTATTTATGGAAACATCATGTTGTATATGATTTTGGGCCACATTGTGTTATTATTACTTTGAACATGAAATTGTACAGGATACCCGAGGCATTCCCTCCTAGTGTTATTTCCTTGATCTCTTCCAAGCAATGATGCTATAGTGGAAAAAACCCTATATGGACTACACCAGGGTTCTAAAGTGTAGGCAGAGCTAACCATCTAAAGTCTCCTACTTTTTATCAACTATCCTGACATTACCCCACAATCATACATAAAAGACAAAGTATAGGGATCTGGTAGGCCTACCTTAAAATCCGCATCCGGTGTCGATCCCTTTGTGCTTGGTTGTTTCCCGACTGCAAGTCTCCTCCCAAGGCTGACCTGCATTCACCAAAAGACAAACAAGAAACTACAAGCATGCATTCTACATATGGATTAGTGGGTTAGACATCATAACCAAGACATGTAAAGAAATCATAAAGATTTAAGACGTCATTTGGCGGGACAGAAAAATAACTTCTTTATATTAATCTCACAAAATTCGTTTACAACATGAGACTGACACTGTTCCTCGAACTTGGTTTTGGGCTCCTCTTCACCATGCACCAACTACTTCCACGTATTCTTCTCCTCTTCATTTCTCTCTAGGGAAATGGAAAGGGTTTGCAAAGGAGGAAGAAGGAATTCTATCTCAAACTCACAATGTGGTTGCAAAATATTGGGGCAAAGGGGGAATATTGAAATGGGCAAAGTTTCTATGCTTTTGTGATTCTTTTTGGAATGGGGCCCCAAAACCTTATTTTATAGGCCAAAATATATAGTAACGATTGGGGTGACTGGCTATGGTTGGTCAACTAATTAAGTAACGGCCCAGAAACTCGTACCCCTTTTCAATTTTCATTTTTCATGATTTTTCTGAGTGTACGTGAGCTATAGTGATGCAACAAGCATGTGTACGTGGGCAATAGTGGTGTAGGGTGCATACATCTTCAAAACAATGGTTTTTAGAAGAGTTTTTCAGTGATGGCTTGGAAAAGATAGCAAGTAAGATGGCCTAATGTCGGGTATGCATGTCTGGTGCAATTTAGGGTTATAACAGATGCCCCCTAATGTGTGAGGTCAGAAGAGCATTTGATGGCCGAAATACATTACAAATATTCACCAATGTACAAAGTGAGTGAGCCCAGGGACCAAAGTTCAAGAGGTTCCATCTTCAAAATAACAATTTGTCTCACCCAGGCAGGCATACCCATGCTTGGGATGAAATAAAATCATGGCTTCCAATCAAATACACTACATATCTATGTCATATAACTATATAGCGTGTAGCCATGAGAAGTACACAATGGATATACAACTCAAAATAAAAAAATATATACATGGATAGTATCCATATTCAAGAAGCCAATGACACCTGATGGCTGGAGATGAGGTCTTTAGAGCTTGAGCAACAACTTCAAAATATTCAAAACTAGGGTAGGAGTGTGATATCGTTGTACGACTTCACTACCCAGAGGTCTTCGACGGCTCATTGGGAACATACAAGAGGATCTTGATGATCATTCATAAAACTTCATTGATTTTGAGCAAGGACTTGATTGGACTTTCGAGGTGGCCAGGCATGAGGACAAGAGACAAACTGCAAAAGGGCCGACTCAAGTTTAGTAAAAATTCCCTTGGACAAAAGCACGACAAAAGATGAGACTCAGGCAGCATGGCATTGACACAAGTTCACGATGCAGGAGGCAATGTGAACTCTCCATATGTTTGGAAGGGTAACCAAACGAAGGAGGACACAGTTGTATGTAGCGAGAAMAACGTCCTAAGGTCATATTGAATCYTATATATTGAMAAACAAATGGAAGTATGTGCTCTGTCCAAGGCCGAATCATTGTGTTGTCAACAAAAAGAAAATACTTTTCCCTTCCTCTTTTTGGGGTATATTTGATTTTTTTTTGTCTTTTTCAATAATTTTGGGAAKCTTGAAAAAGAATAAAATAATGTTACGTTACAAAGGAGGAACAAGTGTCRCATACATACTAGTTCCAAGTKYAAGGGACACACTGATGCTCAGAGCAAGGGGACAGATGCAGTAAACAAACACTCGGGAAAAATCCTCCATGGGTCAAGGTGTCAAGATGCAGAGGCAAAGTGCTACAAGGCTTGCATATAAGGCATGATTCAGATGGTTCAGTTGAGAAAAACATGGAGCCGACATTAGGCCAAAGACACAGGAATGCAAATGAGATTAATAAGACACAATGATAACGTCCTTCAATGTAATTTTAATGAGCCCAGAGAAGGTAAGATCGACAGTTTTTCATTTTTAGAGAGTCTGAAAAAACAAAACATAAAAGGAGACTCCATTGAGGTACCTTTTTCGAAGGTAGTCTAGTTGGTTCAAAAAAGGGGTAAACTAGGACCGAAAAGACGTCTATTCAAAACCATTTTAATGAGTGTGACAAAGACAATATCACTCAACAACTTTTTCATATTTAAGGAGTGTGAAAAAAGATTAACTATGGACTCCGTAAGGGGTGTTCTTCTTGACCAATTTAACGAATGTGAAGAAACAAGGTCACTCAACAATCTTTTCAATTTTAGGGAGTCTGAAAAGATCTTAACTATGGACTCCATGGGGGTTCCTTTTTCATAAATTTAGTCCCTCAGGCCCGAAAAAGGGTTAAATTTATACCTGAGAATACTCTTCTAGAGAACCGAGGCTCCTAGAGTATACCTTTGTTCGTATAAATGACCATCTAGACCAAAAAAGGGGTAAAGTACTGTTGGACAGACGTTCCTTCGAATTTTAGTTTGGCGAGCATGAAGGGAAACAAGATCGCTAGGAAATATTTTCATGTTTAAAGGGTCTGAAAAGGGCTTTAGAAGACCCTTTGTATTGGGAGTCCTAAGGGTGAGGTCAAAAGCGATAATGAATTATGCAAGTGAGGCTCAAACTCGTAATCAGGAACGACTAAAAGGGGACTCCCAAGCCTATAATAATTAGTGATGGCATGGACACCAAAATGCAACCATGATCTACCTAGGACATCCATGTGAAGGTAGGCTCTACCACTAAATTACGACACTTCTAGAGCAAGAGTGAGGGTTCAATGTCGCAATTCGGGGGGATCGATCCTATGGAAAAGAGAAAAATACAATGAGGTGCAACAAGTGGAGGTGGAATCCTATCTTACATGCACAAATTTGGAAAAATGAATTTTTACCAAAAGACCTTTAAAAATGACCCAAATCTCAAAACGTTTCCCAAATACCCAAAGTAACACTTATCGTAACATCCCCCGAGAAACTCAAGAACCATATTAAATGATTTTCAAGCTAGAAAAAATGACAAAAGGGTCCAAAAAATGACAAAAAGGGACCAAAAAGTCTATAAATAGAAGTTGGTAGCTCATTATCACCATTGTAAATTGAGAATTGACCAAAAGTCAAAAACACCCCTTTTCCGAAAGAGTTGATTCTGGGAGCTTCAGTGGATGAAACAAACTTTCGCTTGAACCAAGTAAGTACAAACTAGCCCCTCCTGCATTTCCATTCTTCCTTTCTGCATTTATTTTTGTTTTTTTGGGGGGCGTTGACCTTTAAAGAGGTCGGCCCTACATGTAAGAAGGTTGTCCAAGCACAACCCGCATGTGCACGTGGGAAGAAGATAATTTTCCCGCGTACACATGCGACTGTCGCCAAGATAGCCCGCGTACACCCTCTAATAAGTGGAAAAAATAAAAAGGAAAGAGTTAACTCCCCATGACTTTGTCATTTTGTAGGATGTATGTTCATTGGAGAGAGAGGGAGGATGAGGACATTGATTTTTTGGTCTCATAAGACCCTGTTGCTATTTCTATTTTATCACAATGTGGGTTGTTAAAATTCTTCTAGTGTCCATTTATGAGGGCACAACCCAGGTTGTTGAATGCTTTGATAGATTAATAAGATCCTGATGTCGAGGCTTTTATGCTTGAGGGGAATTCGTTGACTCCAATGACTGAAGACATTTACTTCTTTACTAGTCTCTCGAGGAGAGGGGATCTAGTCAATTTGTGTACTTTTCCCCCCAGGCCTCACAACATCGAGGAGTTGATTAGACTCCATTGTGAGGCTAGTACTGAGAAAGTAGGTTCTCAGGTGCCTATACACAAGATCAACAACCTATCACTGAAAGTGATAGTTATTCTCATTGGGCAGATCACTGAATCTGCAGCTTTGCATCAAGCCTCCCGGGCGCACATGCATTGTGTAGTACAGTGCTTAAATGCATGGATTTTTGACTGGAGTACAACCATGCTGGATTGCATGAAGAGACAGCTAACAGAGTGTCGGATATGGAAACACCGAAACTTTGGGTTTGGGACTGTTTTATGTTCCTTTTTCTTCGAGAGGGTACCCAGTCTCAGTCCTCGAGAGACAATACGAGGGCACGAGGCCTCTCTCCCAGCGATATGTAGATGGGCGACATTGTTTCCACGATAGGGGAGAGGGAGGACCATCGAGGCCTTCGATGATAACTTTTATTACTGGTGGTATCGACAGATTCCGACTATAGAGGACTACCTCTATGCCAAGATCAAATTTTCTAGAGATCCTGACATGCCTGTACCTCTCGGAGTGGAGCGATGAGAGCTAGGTATGCTAGTTTTTCAAAGTTATTTAATTTCTATTTCTTTTTATATATATCATTTTTATGTGTACCAGAGTATCTGACAACTATATATCTATTATGTACAGATGTGGGACCAGTGTGTCTAGCAGAGTTCTCGAGGACTAGGCGACATCCTCAACCAGAGGCAGGACCAGCTACAGCCGCCGGACCAGAAGCAGTAGGAAGGAAGCTTCCATCCAGAGAGGTTGGGAGAGTATTGAGACGGGTGGAGCGAAACCTCACTGTGCTCACTCGTACAGTCCCTATGGAGGATATCGAGGATCTCCCACCATTGATGCAACCTCATGTAGTTGGGGTGCCACGGACCTGGTTCCAACTCTTCCGGAAATTGGAGAACATTGGTGTTCACTATGGTAGGGCCAACAGGCCCCACCCTTAGCTAGGATGGACTACTTACTTGCCGAGAGCACTTTTTTTATAATTTTGAGGGCATAAGCCCCACGACTCTTACTGGACATTTTTTTGAGGCGCTTGTGCCCACCCATGTAATATGATATTTTTGATATATATATGCATATTTACATCTTTTTACGTCTTATGGATTACATCTATTTTACAAATGTATTTACATGTGTGTGTGTGTTCTTTTTCTTACATGTGTGCAAAATGCCAATCTAGTACATGATTAGCTAGAGTATCTGTGATTTGCTTCAATATCCTAGGATCATGGATATACGTAATATAATCAAATCTTCATTCTAAGAGGCATACACTAAGGAGTCGTTGGTGTAGAGTAGGATCATAAATGCGGTAAATCCCATTTAACTAGGACACAACCAACTGAGCATCTAAGTAGACCCGGAGGTGAAAGATATGATGCGAAAAAGTGTCACAAAGAAACTCTAAGACTGTGTTGTATTCGACAACATTGTTTGTGGTGTCACCTAAACAGATACCTCTTGAAGATAGCAATTGGCCCTGAGGTGTGAAAATCACCCAAGCTGCGGAAGAAAGCCTCTGAGTGTGTTGGCTAGCGCCATCCGCAAACCCAAAGAACACCTCTGATTCACTTGACATCTTCCACAGTGAAAAATATGACATCAAAAAATGACACGTCCATAAAACCAAAAATACAAAAACTAAAAATAAAATGTATAAGAACTATACATATGTACAAGAAGTCACCCAAGGCGACCCACCTACGAGTAATACTTCTTAAGGTAGAGCCCATTTCTAGGCTCTGCCAACGCATTTACCTAAAAGTTCACCAGATGATAAGAACCCTTCTGTAGAACCTCCTTCATGATGAAAGGTCCAAACCACATGGGTTTGAACTTGCCTGCCCCCAGGGGATCCTTATCTTGGTCATAGACTAGGACAAGTTCACCCTCAGAGAAAATTTGAGGACGAACATACCTTCATACTGACACTTGACTTTTTTTTTGTGAGCCTCGTTAGCCAAGGTTGCATCATGACGCTGCTCATTGAGTTGCTCGAGATATAATAAACTCTCTTCAAGCAGTGAAGTGTTCGGCAATAACTGTACTGCCAACTTTAGAGACAGTATCTAGCACTCTATAGGAAAGACTGCTTCCATCCCGTAAACAAATTGAAAAGGTGAGAAACCGGTTGCAATCTTAACATACATTCCGTAGGCCCATAATGCGGAGTACAACATCAAATTCCAGTTTGACTTGGCCGAATTGATCGTTTGATGTAAAATAGTCTTAAGGGACTTATTCACAGCTTCCACCTGACCATTCTCTTGTGGGTAGTAGGGTGACGAATTTTCTTGCCTCAACCCAAGATTTGACGTTAACTCGGACATCATTTTATTCTTAAAGTGACTTCCATGGTCAGTGACAATCACTCTCGGGACGTTGAACCTTGCTATTATCTGGTTAAACAAAAAGAGAGTTGTTGTCTCATGATCATCTTTAAACGTTGGCATAGCCTCGACCCACTTTGTAAAGTAGTCTACTGCTATGATGATATAATGGTACCCCCTTGTTGAAGGGGGGTTGCATGTAGCATAATCAATCCCCCACTTGGTGAAGGGACCAACTATGATGACGAGAAACATGGGAGCGGGGTGTGCCCTCATCTTCTGAGAGAATACCTAACACGGGTGGCACTTCTTGACCGATTCAACACAATCTTTTATTAATGTCAGCCAAAAGTAATTGGCTCGTAGAATCTTTTGGGTTGTTTCCAGCCCAGACAAATGACCGCCACATGCTCTAGTGTGGCAATCATTAAGCATGATTTCCCCTTATTCATGAGTGATACATTGACGAAGGAAACAATCTACAACTCAATGATCCAAAGTGTCCTCGAGTATGAGATAGTCCTTGGCCTGATGGCATATACGATGACGCTCATCACGAGAAGCAGAGGTGGGGAACCTCAAAGTTTGGATATAGAGTAGTATATCTCCATACCAGGGGTCCGAAAACATGATAAAAAACATGACTCCTTTAAGAGGCGACTCCTCGGGTATAACATCACCTGATTCGACAAAAAGTTCTGAGATGAGTTCTACAAAGACCAATGAATTTTTGGATTTCACCGAAACAAAATCCAAGTCAAATTTCTGGAGGATAACTATCCATCTGTTGATCTTTCCACCGATTATATGTCGTGTCAACATGTATTGAAAAGGATTCACAATGGAAATGACAGTGGTCTTACGAAACAAGATGTAATGACAAAACTGCTAGACAACATGAACTACTGCCGACACAAGTTTTTCAACATGGGAATAATTGAGTTCCGGTCCAACCAAGCCTCGACTCAGGTAATAAATCATGTATTCTGAGAGAAAATCATCCTCCTGAACCAAGACCATACTAATGGTCGACTCTACAGCAGCCAAGTACAATAAGAAATATTTATTATAATTGGGTGGTCGAAGCAGAGGGGTAGACGTGAGGGTGCATTTCAATGCTTCGAAAGAGCGCTGAGTGAATTCGTCCCAATGAAAAGAAATGTCCTTCTTCAGTAAATGCATGAAACCCTTTGTGATCTCAGCACAGTTTGCAATGAAACGTCGTAAGAATTTCACTTTTCCCTGTAAACTCTAAAGTTGAGGGATTGTGCACTAGGGAGGCAACTGAGCTATAGCCTCAACATTTAGAATCGACCATGATCCCTATTATTGAAACTATGAAACCAACCAGATGACTCGATGTTACGCAAAAACTGCATTTGTTTGGATTCAAGCGAATCCGGTAGTCGCGACATCGTTCAAAGATAAGTTGGAGGTGTCTGGGATGATTAGCTCTCTTATGAGATCGTGACACTAAATCATCAAGATAAGCCTCGACTACATGTTTGAGTTCGTGGAAATCAAAAGCCATGGTCCACTGAAAAGTAGCTCTAGCATTTTTCAGACCAAAAGGCATCTTCCGATAAGAGAATGTACCCCACAGACAAATGAAAATGGTTTTGTGTTGGTCTTCGGGTTTGATCTATATCTGATTGTATCCTGAAAAACCATCCATGAAAGAAAAATGCCTCGCAACTTGCGCATTCATCGACTATCTGGTCAATAAATGGCGTGGGAAAATTATCCTTTGGACATGCCTTGTTCAAATCACGGAAGTCGGTACATACACGAATTGTACCCTATGTTTTGTTGACTGGCATGGGATTTGACACCCATTGAGTCAATTGGACGGGGTAGATGAAACCAACTTCAAGTAGTTTCTCTACTTCAGCCTTAATAGTTGTTTCTTTCCTAGGATTAACTGGGCGAAGCTTCTACCGGAGCAGATTGACATCAGGATATGTCGTGATTTCATGTTCAACGATTCTTGGATCTATGCCTAGCATTTCCTCATAAGACCAGGAAAACACGTCGCATAATTCTTTAAATAAATCTGTGTAGATTCGAATATCCTCGAGGGAGCAGTCCGCTCCAACGAAGATATTCTCCACGATGCCATGGGTTCTCGAGATATCAATAGCTATATTTTTAGCGATTGTTGCCATATTGCCTTCAGTGTAAACAGTGTGTGTAGCCAAAGGATTCATAGGAAAAACCCTATCTCCAGTCATAGTCAGAGTGAATTATCCTGCTTCAATTCATCTTAACTCTGGGAGAAAATAAGATCTATGATGGAGATCATCCCAGGGTTTGTTCAGACTATTCATTGCCTCAATAATCACCTCGTCTGAGGGAAAGAATAAGTCTAAAGAATCAGTATCAGCGAGCGAACCTTGAGCCCAAATAGGCTCAAGAACCGTATCTAACTCTTGTACGAGAGTCAGATTAGGGTCGAAGGAAGCTTGCTGGACTATAGAGTACGCAAATCCTGCTGCAGACAAAGGCATGGTCATGCCATGGTGTCCTATCTGTTCCATCGCAGCTGATGAGGAAGGAAGAGTCCATAGATCATTAAAGTAAGTCATGCGAAACAACGAGATTTGAAAGATCTCAGCCCTATGTTGCTCGAGGACAGCCGATATGTATTGGACATTGTCGTTCAGAGGTGGGTAATCAAAAGTACCCATCAAATGTGGGCACAAACCAACCCCAAAGTTGACGATGTGATGAGGATTATCAATCATCGAGACCGTGGATACCCCCGATGAGGGGTCAGGATGAGAGAAGGATAATTGATCAATGGACACGATCCAACCCTCATGTGGAAACAACAAGACCCGGAAAACTATCACGAAAAATTCTTGCATATCATAGGTCCAACTCCTTCCTAACAAGATATTGTAGTCGAGAGACACATCGACCACTTTGACCTTGATGCACACGGTCTTCCCTCCGAATTGCACGGGGAAAGAGGGGATGATTCCATGTGGTCGGAATGAACGACCGTCGAAAGAAGTAAGAAGAGTAGGTGATGGAGACAAAACGGGTTGGCCAATGGCCTTCCAACACAACAAAGACATCATCGATGTCGAGGCGCCCTCGTCAACCACTGTGCGGAAAATGTTCTAGGTAAAATTTTCCGTCGTGTAAGATACTACTAACTAAAACGCCACATGGTAAGGAAGAGGAGGTTTTAAGTCGATCGTATCAAGCATGATTGTTCCCAGATTACAAGTCTCAGTAGATCCTAAGGAAGCTAACAAAGCCTTTCTCTAGGAAGGGAAGCTCTGAAGGACTTCCAAAGCAGACATTGCACAAGGGGTTTGAGACAAATCCTCCACCAAAGAGTAGTTTTGGGTGGCCCCTCAGTTTGGGTTGCGGGAATCTTTCTTGAACACATCTTTGGGGATGCATGTCATTGTTTCACCCAACATCTTATCAATCTAGAGAGGAAGAGATGGGTTTTCAGATTCTTTACCCTTCTCAGAGGTGTTTGGCATTCCATAGTTGTGTGTCCTAGTTGTTATGTCAACACTACCTTTCATCATGTACACATTCACGGATGAATTATTACTCGAAGACAGAGGGGGTCCCTGACTGCCCCCCTCCGCACTCGAAGAGGCTTGAGTTAAGTTTTTCCCATGTGGGAATGGGTTTGTTAACATGACATGCTGCTGTTGTGCTAATAATTTTTGGGCCTCCGCAAGCCGAGGCCACTGGTGAGTCAGATGGTCTTTTGTGCGAAGATTACACAGATACTTCGAATTATTATTTTCTTTGTTTCCCCTGCCAGCATTATTGGTGGGTTTCTTATCCCCCTTACCCTTATTTAGTTGTTTCTTCTTTCCATCACACTGTTGGATGGCCTTCGATTTTATCGATTTCACACTATGTACATCTGACGTTTGAGTAGGGGGAGCAACCGAAATAGTGGTTTGGTTGGCCACTGTCTGTTGTATTGACAATTTATGCAATTTATTCGACAAATGATCAGCGGGATTTGTTTGCGTTGAACCAAAAATACCATCGGCATGTGGTCCATGTCTTTATCTGGTCTTGTCAAGTATCGACCGCAATGCATCTAGAAAAACTTCATAAAATAAACCTGACTGAGAGTAAATCAACTCTAGCTGTTGAGCTCTCATTATCGCTTCTTCTTCTTAAAAGACTCCCGAGGTTGTGACGTCTTTAGAGAACTGGGGTAGAAAAGACTTAAGGAACCACTCTAGTAGGAATGCTAGTGGGACTGGTACTTTTATCAAACTCTTCCAACATCTCCATTATCGGATGTGATCTGAGATATGGTACGCTTTTGTCTGCTCAAAGTTGGCCAGCAATTCAGTGTCGGCATCGTATCTCACAGGTAATTGGAAATGGTTTAAGAAATCCATTACCAATTCACCAAAGGAAGAGTATCTTGAGCGATCGAGACCAATGTACCATTTCACAATACTCCTGATGAGAGTGCATTGAAACAAACACTACTAGATGGAGTCGTCTCTCAATGAGTTGGACGAGCACCATAAATGGAAGGTAGTCACATGATCGCCTGGATATTCATTAGGCTTAGCTTTGAACTTTGGAATGTCTGAAGGCAACTTGGTTGGCATAGGATGCAATGCGGATCATGACAGATGGGGTCATTTAATAACCTTGTCAAGTTTGGCAAGTGTAGAGTTGCCATAAATGGTAATTTGGGTTGTTGATTATAACCGAGGAAAAAGGATCCTGGAGTTTGGCTGGCACCAGGTTGCCAGGAAAAGTTAGGTTGTTGGCTAGGGTTCTGGTAATAACCATGGCCATGACTAGCATACGGATTTTTTTCTTGTTGAGACATCATCGACTCACTCCCGTAATAGGACGCACAGGGTCGGGCTTGCGTCAAATTCCAAGGATTTTGGGAAGGGTTGCCCCCTACTGATATGACGGGCATAGGTGTTGAGCCTTGCTCGGGGTTCCATTGGCTATGGAAGGGGTTTTCCTCGGTTTGCATCCCTGACAAGGGAACTGATCCCTTCCATGGATTCCAAAGTCCTTGTGAGGAAGGAATTCCTAATTTTTCCCCCTGTGCAGGAATAGTACTCTGCATAGGGTTTTGTTGACCATAACCGGGGTTGCCCCTGACCAAGATGACAATTGACGAGAAAGCATTGTTACCAAATGTGCCAAACAAAGAGAATGGTGTTGAACCTATCGGCATGCTATAAGACGGAAGTCCTTGACTACCTGCTCCAAATGAACTATAGTTTGCATTTGGCCCGATGGAGTGTTGGTGACCGTCGTCGAGCGAAGGGGATGAAGGAGGTATACGACCCCCTCCATAAGGGAAAGCGTTATAGGGAGCAAAAGTGCCCCCCATGGATCCTTGTAGAGGAGTGTTAGAGATTCCTACCCCCAGACCTAAAGCCTATAGATTGGAGTAGGAAAGGATAGAGTTTGTATCGAAGCCAGACATCCTGTAGGAAAATGGAGGGCCTGTCACACTCTAGGTGAAAGGAGCATTGATCGCCACCATAGACGAAATCAAACCATTTCCCGAGGTAGAGGCGGTCGAGACCATGGTGGTTCAGACTGATGACGGTTGGTTAGGAGGCGAAAAACCCCCTATGGTGACAGTCGTAGAGGGATTATGAGAATTCCCTGAAGTAGCAACATTTGTCTCCATTTCCGCTTGTGACACTACCTGACGCTCGTAAGGTTTAACCTATACGATAATGGGCACCGATAGCTCAGTGATCGGAGGATTATATGGACCAAGGGATTTTGCTCCGAGGTATAAAATGGTTGGTTCCCCCAGAATCAAATGTTCTCCTCTCGGAGATAGGTTTGGCTTAGTTTCATGTGGTGCGTTCGCCTCAAAAGTCCCTTGCTGGTCTATTCTTCGCCTTAGAGGCAGCGGGGTGGCTCCAGATTAACCGGCGATAGGCCAAGAAGCCTTTGCAACCAGAAGAGCTCCTAATCCTCCATGGTGTGAGAAGATCAATGACACACTAAGGATTTCTATTAACATTTTAAAGACTACCACACACTAGAAAAATCTCCTATGAGATAAAACAATCATATCACTAGCCAGTTGGAAGAATAGTTACACCAACCAACACTAGAGAAACTTACCAGTGCAAGTGCAACTCAAATATGAAAGAACCCTTTGGGTATACTTTGTAAAGTGTGGCCCGATGTCTACCCTAGGTACCATGGTATACCCCCTCATTCACCTGTGTAAGTCACTAAGATAAAGGCAACTAGGTTGCCAGCGCTCGAACAGTCACTAAGCGGGTACAGTCGATAATCGGGTGGACTGCAATGAGAAGGGTATCAAGCCTAAAACCTATCAAGGGTATCAAAATAAAGTGTTCCGGAAGAAAAATAAGGACCTCGAATGGATTTGAGACCCACGAAGCTCTATGGAAAATGTAATCAACGAAATCCCAAGATAAACCCTCTATATGCATTCCCCACTATGCTTGGTCCGACTTTGGAGGGGTTATCTCCGCTACCTTTCCACACGTGACCTCATGTTTATCCCCTGTGTTAGAGGGGGGTCCTAGATAAATTTTACGATTACTGGACTTTCAAGCACTCCCTAGCTCAGAATCTTATGTTTGCTTTTGTAGCCTTGAAGAGTTTCCTCTCCAATCCTAAATCAAGGCTCTAGCCTAGATTGCATTGATGGACCCTACAAACACAAAGTCTAATAACTTTTAGTTAAGCATTAATTTTAGTGGTTTTCTTAAGTCAATAGGAATGGAAGTGAAACCATTGATGTTCTTTAAGAGACGAAAGAGAAGAGCATAAAATGAGACTGGAAACAAAATACTCCTTCTTCACAAATAAAGATTTGCCAAATCAAAACTCTTTCACCAAACGTTTTGTAACTAATTTTCTCAGATCTTTGAAAAGAAAAACTTAAAACAAGATTTCACTCGACTACGAGCTACTTAATGTACTAAGCATTCAAGTAAATAACTTAAGAAAACTTCATTTTTCCTTGGTAAATAAAGCAACTAACCTAAACTACTTTACCAAACAAAGAAATGATTTATTTTTTATTTTTTATTGTTTTATGCTTCAAAACAAAAAAATTTGAAAATGAATTCTTTTCTTTTTTTCTAAAGAAAAAAAGGGAAAATGACGACAAGTCAAGACCAATAAATGAATTCAGGCGCATTCATAGATCGCAAGGACTCACTGACAATACCAAATAGGCAGATCAAAACAGGCTCACAAACTTGTCCAAAAACCCTATTAATGAAAACACAAGAAATATTTTGATGAAAAGAAAGCTATGTTGAGGTCAGACCTAGGCTATAGACTACTATAACAGAGACCAGGGATAGATCAAGAAAACCCCTGAGAAGTGTGACTTCTGACAAGGAAGAGGATGACTGCCTCTTCTTTTCTCAACACAGGCACGTTACTGACACTTCAGCAACCTGCGTATGTACGCGGGCTATCCAAAGGCAAGGTGTGTATGCACACGTGCAGGCCCACTACAGGTCGCGTACACCTCTACAACTTCTCAAAAAAGTGAAAACCAAAAATCAAGCATAGGTAGGGAATACTGGTATGGAAGACCAATATCCCTTAAAGATGCAGAAGCTTACAAGAACTCAAAAACAATGAATAAATTGATTCAAAAACACCCAAATAAATATCCCCAAAGACCCTAGAGGCTTCCCCAATACGGTCGCCAATTATCCTATAGTGGGAAAACCCCTCTACGGATTACACCAAGGTTCTAAAGTGCAGGTAGAGCTAACCATCTAAAGCCTCCTACTTTTTATCAACTATCCTAGAATTACCCCACAATCATACATAAAAGACAAAGTATAGGTATCTGGTAGGCCTACCTAAAACTCCACGTCTGGTGTCTATCCCTTTGCACTTGGTTGTTTCCCGATTGCAAGTCTCCTTGCAAGGTTGACCTACATTCACCAAAAGACAAAAAAGAAACTACAAGCATTCATTCTACATATGGATTAGTGGGTTAGACATCATAACCAAGACATGTAAACAAATCATAAAGATTTAAGACGTCATTTGGTGGGACGGAAAAAGTACTTCTTTATATTTATCTCATAAAAGTTGTTTACAACATGAGACCGACACTGCTCCTTGAACTTGGTCCTGGGATCCTCTTCACCATACACCAACTGATTCCACGTATTCTTCTCCTCTTCATTTCTCTCTAGGGAAATGGCAAGGGTTTGCAAAGGAGGAAGAAGGAATTCTGGCTCAAACTCACAATGTGGTTGCAAAATATTGGGGCAAAGGGGGAATATTGAAATGGGCAAAGTTTATATGCTCTCGTGGTTCTTTTTGGAATGGGTCCCCAACACCTTCTTTTATAGTCCAAAAGAGATAGTAACAGTTGGGGTGACTGGCTATGGGTGGTCAACTGATTAAGTAACGGCCCAGAAACCCGTACCCCTTTTCAATTTTCTTTTTTTTCACGATTTTTGTGAGTGTATGCGAGCTGTAGTGATGCAGAAACCATGTGTATGCAGGAAGTAGTGGTGTAGGGAATGTACACCTTCAAAACAATGGTTTTTATAATATTTTTTCAATGATGGCTTGGAAAACATAGCAAGTAAGATGGCTTGATGCCACGTATGCATGTCTAGTGCAATTTAGGGTTATAACAAATGTAGGAAGGTCATCTCTCGGATAGGGAAATTTATCTTCTCTTTGATTCTCTCTCATAGTAAGTGAAAGATCACAGCCACATCCATGCCTCTATGATTGATCTCCCCACACAAAATAAGCAAGGGGATAAGGTCATGGAAGAATACTCAGATATATTATCCTCTCCTATCAGGGTACCTCTGCACTGGCAGGTCAATCATCCCAAAAATCTGACCCCAGGTGCATCGCTACCCAATGGGTTGGTCTACCACCACTCTCTGTTAGAAAATGAAGAGATCAAAAGGAAAATCCAATAACTTCTCCACAAGGGCACATCTATCCTAGCTCATCACCTTGTGGGAGCCCAATCATACTGGTGCAGAAGAAAGAAAAGACCTGACGACTCTGCATTGATTACTGAGCCCTGAATAAAATCATAGTCCGAAATCGATACCCGATTGCTCGAATCGACGACCTCCGTGATCATCTCACGGGGGGAAAATACTTCAATAAGATTGATTTGAAGTGTGGTTACCACTAGGTCCCAATAGAATAGACAGATGTATGGAATACCACCTTCAATTTAAAAGGTCTTTTTGAATGGTTGGTCATGGCCTTTGGTTTGACAAATGCTCCAACAACTTTTATGAGGATGATGGATGATATCTTACGACCTTTCAATAGTACTTTTTTAGTGGTGTATCTCGATGACATCCTCATATACAACAAGACTTGGGTGGAACACTTGCAACATATTTAGTAGGTTATGCACACCCTATGGTAGCACAAACTATATGCAAACTTGCAAAAATGATCCTTTGGCATGGACATGGTCCATTACTTAGGCTACATCATTGATCAACATGGTGTGCATGTGGATCCAGCTAAGATCCAGGTCATCTGTGACTGGCCATCCCCAACCACACTCACTGAGCTTCAGATTGTCTTGGGCCTCGCCGATTTCTATCACAGGTTCGTGTTGGGATTCTCTCATATCCCATGGGCTCTCAACCAAGTAACTAGGGGTGGTGGTAAGGAAAAAATTGTGTGGAGCCTCTCCTAACAATAAGCCTTCGATGAATTGAAGAAGTGTATGTGCTCATCCCCAATAATTTCATTACCAGACCTACAACATCTCTTTGAGATCGATACAGATGCTTCAGACTATGTTGTGGGCACCGTTCTCACTCAACACAACCACCCTGTGGTGTATCATAGTGAGACACTATCAGATGTTGTCAGTAAGTACCCTACTTACGAAAAAGAAATGTACTCCATTGTGAAAGCCTGCCGCTAGTGGATACATTACATTATGGGGACGAAGATAGTCATCCACACTGATCACAAGCCACTACAACTCATGCAGACCCAAGGAAAATTGTAGAATGGCCACAATCATAAGTGGTCCACATACTTACAATAGTTCCACCTCAACATCAAGTATAAAACATGAAGTACCAACCGACTTGTTTATTTCCTCAACCGACCCCCAGTCACGACACTCACCACGGTGCTAGACTCTTGTAGCCATGAGACCTCCAAATGGTCCCACCTTTATGAAACAAACCCTGACTTCTCCACCACCTACCAAATGTTGGGAGAAAACTCAGTGGTCACAAATTTCCATCTTTGGAAGGGTTGTTGTGTCGTCTGGGCCATGTTCGTTCCATCAAGTGAGCACGCAAAGATGATTTGGGAATCTCACTACAGTCAGGTGGCATGATACTTTGGCGTCGAAAAGACAATGGAAATGCTGCAAAAACATTTCTACTCGTTAAAACTTTGACAGGATGTCGGCAAGTATATCAGGTCCTTATCTGCCTGTGTTATTGCCAAACCAACCACTTATAAAAAGGGCATGTACACCCCTCTTCCTACTCCTGACAATTTGTGGCAATCCATCTTAATGGAATACATGTCAATCCTCTCGTCCACCAAGAGGGGCAATGACTATGTTTTTGTGGTTGTTGATCGCTTTTCCAAGATGGCGATTATGGATGCCTGCGAGAAGAACATCAATGCAGAGGCCACTTCTAAGATCTTCTTTGAAAGAATTTGGGTACACTTTGGGATCCCACAAACCATTGTCTTAGATCGGGACAGTCAGTTCCTCAGTACATTCTGGTTGATCCTCTGGTCACTACTGGATACCAAGATCACCAAATCCACTACCTTCCACCGCCAGACAGATGGCCAAACTGAGGTCGTCAATCAGATGATCATACATATCCTGCACATGTACAATTCTAAGAACCCCTGCACATGGGATGAGAGTCTTCCCTATGTCTATCATAGCTACAATTGAGCCCTACATAGATCAACTAGACACAACCCCTTTCAGGTGGGGTTGGGATTCCAACCATTGGGCCCCATGGTTGTTGCACTACCCCTGGCGACCACCTCGACTGAATCATTCCCTACTCCAACATAAGCTGAAAAATCTACCCGATTCATTGAGCAGATCTAGCACATCCACCAATATGTTTAGGATAGTTTATAGAAGTCCAATGCCAAGTACAAGCAATGCCATGATCAACATCGGGTACCACATAAGTTTCAGGTGGGCGACAAAGTTTGGTTGCACCTGCAGAAAGAACGCCTTACAAGGCCCCATAGAAAGTTTTGCCCACTCTGGTATGGGCCATACACCATCACCAAGGTTGTAGGTGACAATGCTTTTGCAATCAACATTCCCCCTTTCCTTGGCATGTACCCAGTCTTCAACGTGGCTCTCCTTCATCCATATTTCCCACCATTATTGAACATCTTAGAGATAACAGAGCAGTTGATACCAACAGACCTCAACCTTGATTGCATGAAACAAGAATCCAATGATCTGATTGTGGACACACAGATCAAGGTCACCCAACAGCAAAGGATCCAACTTTATTGAGTTGTCAAAGAAGGGTAGCTCCTGCACCAAGGCAAGTGGCTCATGTGGGGCCAAATTCAACATAAATTTCCTCATATGATGGGGGAACTCAATGCAATGGAGACCATTTATTCCTAAGGGGGTAGGATTGATCCATATGGATGTCTGTGGCCTCCCACCTATTCCAACTGGTTCATTTTGATAGTTTTGTTTTTCCAGTTTTTGGGTCCCTAACTTGCGGGGTTGTTTTGAGGCCCTAAACAATGTTTTTAGGGCTCGCCACAGTAAAAGATTTCCTTTGACATATATCAACAAATTGAGTGTTCCTCAGATATACCTTTCCAATGGGCTATTGTGCGCCTAAAACAGATATCATATCCAAAAGTTACGACCCTGAGAAGTTGATGTACTAACTTACCCAAACAGGGCCCACATGACTTTTGGTGCTTAATCTCCTAGGGTTACGTTTTTGGATGTCTAGGGTTTTTGAAATTCATGTTTATTGTAAAAATGCCTTCAAAGCCTCATTGTAATCATATTCTTGCGAATGAGCGGAGCTATCACATCTCTTCTAAGAGATAAGACACCACCATTCCAACAAGATTTTTTTCCACTGCAATTTATAGTTTCAGCTTATTTCCTTATTGAATAGAAAACCAATTTTACTGTATCTCTTTTATTCTGTGTTAAGCATATTTTAATAATCTGTATTCATTTCGTTCTGCTCATAAAATCTAGATAAAAAATGCAAGAGTGGAAACAATAAGGAGACTCACATTTGACTCGAAACAAGCAATGGTATCCCTGATAAAACCTAATTCGTTTAAAGAATCCAACAAAAGTAAAGATTGCATAAAAGAAATGAATGAATAATTAGACCAAATAGAGAAGAACCAGACTTGGGAACTAATTCCAAGACCCAAGGACAAGAATGTGGTGGGAACCAAGTAGATATTCAAGAACAAACTAAATGAAAATGGGGAGATTATAAAGAACAAAGAAATATTAGTTTGCAAAGGATATTCCCAAGTGGAAGGTATTGATTTTGAAGATACCTTTGCTCCAGTAGAAAGACTTGAGGCCATCAAAATGTTCCTATCATTTGCATGCTTCAGAAATTTGAAAATCTATCAGATGGATGTCAAGTCAACATTCCTTAATGGAACACTATAAGAAGAAGTCTATGTTGAGAAACTAGAAGGATTTATGTTAACAACAAATCCGGACCATGTGTGAAAACTAAAAAAGGCCCTGTATGGTCTTAAACAAGCCCCGAGAGTATGGTTCTCAAGGCTTGATTAGTACCTGCGAAAACAAGTATATATGAGAGGGACTACTGACAACAACTTATACATCAAAATTGAGAATCAAAATATGATTGTTGTGGTGGTATATGTATATGAAATCATATTTGGAAGTAATATTACTATACTAAGAAGAAATTTTTCAACCGAAATGCAAGAAAAATTTGAAATGTCTATGCTAGGAGAATTATCCCTTTTCTTAGGTTTACAAGTAACTCAAACAGAAAAGGGAATATTTGTTTCCAAAGCCAAATATATCAAGGAAATGCTAAAGAAATTCCAAATGGAAGAAAGTAAACCTATGAGTACTCCCATGGTCATTGGATGTAAACTAAGCCTAGAAGATAACTCACCAAAAGTAGACCAAACGAATGGTTTGAAGTCTGCTCTATTCAACAACAACGAGACTTGACATCATCCAAAATGTAGGAATCGTAGGGAGATTTCAATCTGCACCTAAAGAAATTCACTTAAAAGCAGTAAAGAGAATATTCAGATATCTTAAAGGAACATTAGAACTTGGATTATGGTATCCAAAAGATAAAGACTTCAATCTAACTGCATACACTGACGCAGGTTCGACCGATAATATAGATGATAGGAAAATAACCACTGGAGGAGCATTATTTTTAGGAAAGTGTCTGGTAGCATGCATAAGTAAGAAATAAACATCTACATCACTCTTCACAGCAGAAGAAGAATACATTGTTGGTGCATCCTGTTGCACACAAGTTTTTTGGATGAAGCAAACATTGGAAGATTTACAAATAAGATATGATGATCCCATTATCATTAATTGTGATAACACTAGTGCCATAAGTATCTCTAAAAATCCAGTAATGCATTCTAAAACCAAACACATTCCAATTAAATACCATTTCCTAAGAGACCAGGTTACCCAAAAGGTGGTTAAAATAGTATATATGGACACCAAAGAACAAATTGTAGGCATATTCACAAAATTGTTTCCTGGGAGTACTTTTGAAAATATTCGAAAAAAATTGCGAGTAATTCACATACCTCATTAAAACCAAAAACATTGTATCAGACGAAAAGGGGAACATGGTTAGGGGGATAATTTCCATAGGGGGAGCAAAGAAAGATCCCCTCTGTCATTGTTGTCAAAGTGGCAGGAAATTAATAAGCAACAGAAATAAAAATATTTCAAAGAAAAGGTTGTCATCAATGCTAAAGGGGGAGAATGTTGGACACAGTGGTATGGTATTGTCATTGATGTCAACAAGGTGTATAAGAATCTAGTATAAACCCAAATCTCATAAGGAAGAACATTAATCGAAGCTCAGAAGAGATGATGCACATGAGTCGTTCATTCTTATTTTGGGACAATCTAGGATCGTTAGATCGAGGTAAAGTCAGAGGTTGGGAAGAATTAAATCTCAACTGTCAAATCTGAAGCAAGATCTTCGGATAATATTGCTATTCGTTAGATCAAGGAGGGAATTTGAATGAATTCTTGACCATCTGATCAATTTTAGTGGAAGGACAATGTAAGCCACAATATCACAGAGTCTCGGATTAAAATAAACCATGCATATTGTTGATATAATATCTCCTCAAGAGAAATAAGATTCGTTGGATTAGGTGGTCAACTTCAATGTTGACCACTCTGGAGAAAAAGAGTCTAGAACAGGTAAATTTACCTGAAGGATGAATCCCCTATTTCAAGAACTCTAGTCAACTCCAACATTGTGCACTTCGGCGAAAAGGAGTCTAGAATAGGTAAATTTTCCCAAAGTTCAAAGCCCCGAAGTCACGAACTTTGGTCAACTCCAACGCTGACCACTTCGACGAAAATGAGTCTAAAACAAGCAATTTTACCCAAAGGTCGAATCCCTAAAGCCATGAACTCCCATCGACCATCGGATCAGAGAAGAATAGGAAATCTCATTAACCATTGATCTATTCAGAGTGCGCCAAGGAAGAAGGTGGTCAACTCCGGCCTTGACCTACTCCTACGATAAATGGATCAGATAAATCAAGAACTACAGAACCCTGGAGTTTTGAAATAAACAAAGGCCATGGGATCAAGAGAAGTTTAAAATATACAATGGTATATCTATTCGACACTTTACAATAATCGAAGGATAATACAAAAGTGTCAAAAATCTTGAAACCATGAAGTAAGACATGTGGAAAAATATGAATATGACACGTGTCCTAAGCAAATGGTGACAAGTGTCAAGGTTGATGTGGCACATAAGGACTGTAAAAGTCACAAATGAGGGTGACAAATGGAAGCCACTCAACTAGTGCCATGTCAACAGTGACGTCAACAAGAAATGTCACTCTAGGAGTACATCCTTTGGGGATATCCATCTTCTCCTACCAACAAAACTACCCGAAACATCAAAGTCCGAAGTCACGAATAGCCGAATACCCAGAGAACGAGAGATCCTTTGTGCCTAAGTCTACGGTCCCAGCTCCTAAACATATGAATGTTATCAAGAAGGGAGTGTTGATAAACCCTTCGACAGAACTTTCTCTAGAAGATTTGGAAGATTGCAATGGCTTGAGTCCCGAAACACTGAAGTCCCGAAATGAACGAGAATTGTCCATCTCAAACGTGCAAATAAATCGTGACCATCTATCTTGATAAGTGATTAATCACTCGTTTGGCTTAGTGCTTAGAGATCGCCTATTGTCATATGGAATAGAGGTCTTGAAAGTGAGTATGTGCGAATTTAACATACAAAGGAAGAAAGTTTCCTCTATCAGGAAGAAACTTTGAACTAGACATGATATGGATTATGTCCTAATTGATATTAAATGATCAAATGCATCCAATGCATTGGAAAGCTAATTGAAAAGATCAAATATGATATGTTGTATAATTGGGGATGCATCAAAAGATTAAGAATAAAATAAAAATGCATTGGATCGAATTAAAAGAAATCGATCCATACCTATGATCAATTTATGAAAAATACCTCTTACTAAATTAAAAAGCTTTCACATTAAATGGGTGAATAAAATAGAGGGATATATTAATTTTAAATTAAAAGAAAAATTCTATTACTATTAATTTAAATGAAGAGGTGAAATGGTCCAAACAAAGGGACACAATGCTTCAACACTCACACCAGCAAGAAGACTATATAAGCAAGAAAGAATGATGAAGAAGAAGTGTTTATGTAGTCCATATCAAAGACCACAAGTAGAAGCAAAGTCCAAAGAAGAAGAATTTAGAAGACTTATGCAACGAGGGTGGACAAGAGGAGAAAGGAAGGATTCACATCCTTTACTATCTAAAGTGTGAATAAAAGGGAGTTGGTGCTTCCTAGGTTTGGTTCCCTAAAAAACAAGGCAATTGGTGATTCCTAGGGTTGGTTCCCTAAAGACAAGGGAGTTGGTGCTTCCTAGGTTTGGTGCCCTAAACTAGGGAGTTGGTGCTTTCTAGGGTTGGTTCCTTGAAGAAGGGGATTTGTGTCTCCTAGAGTCAATGCTCTAAAAAGGATTGGTGTCCTTCACTATCTCATATTATTTTTTATAAAAACTTGTAATTTCTTGTTAATTATATTTAAATAATTGATTTTATATACAAGTCCATTGTTGATCTTTGTGGTGATTAATAAAATAAAAAATTAATTACTAATTATTTAAAAACAGGTAATATTGATTCACCCCCCTCCCTTAGTATATCCAACAATTACCAGTATAATCATAAACAAAATCACATCACAATAGATACATAGTACACCATAATTTATGTGAAAACCCAAATGGGAGAAAACCAGAAAATACTTTTCTTATATATCAAAATAATGCATTCATTGGGAGCAACGACTTCCTGATTCTCCAGCTACAACTAGAAGGATGCTCCAACTCCATATTCTCAGGCTCCAACCTAAAGGAAGCTACAACTCCCTAAAACTCTAGCTCCAACCAAAAGGAGGCTACAACCTCCTGAGTTATCTATCTCCAACCAGAAGGTGGCTACAACCACCTATCCTTTTCCCCTCCTATCACCCTGAAATAGAAATGTAGACCAACAATTTCTATCAAAAACTCTTCCACCGTCACTACCACTATCTCTGTCACTCTGTCTCTATCACTATCACTATGTCTTTGTCACTGTCATTGTCACTCCGTCTCTGTCATTATCACTCTACCTTTGCCACTGTCACACTTCCACTGTCACTGTATTTTTCATTATCTCTATCATTGTCTCTATCTCTGTCACTATCTCTATCACTATCTCATCAACCTATATCTTCTCATCAAACAACTAAACATGTTCCATACCATACATAAATTGTATACCAACATATATACTATATCAAGCATCAATCATGAACCAAATATACATATATAAGGAATAGTGAATCATGAACTAGAGCATCAACCATGTGTAACCTATACCATATACCATACAATCAACCAAATGCATATATGTGCCATATCATCAATGAAGTGTCTCAAAGAAACAATGCATGTCCCTCATCCATGTGTCACCATAAATCAAAGATATGAACTATAAGAACCATGACATATGATGAACTAGATATAAGAGTGCTCCTCACTCAACCAAGCAACCAAGATATACCATATCCAAATACCAAACCAACCATACCAAGTATGCATCAAGCATACACCATATCATGACAAGAAGTAACCATCAAAACAAGTATATAACCATACCAATACCAGGGATGATTTTAAGGATGGAAATTTATTTTAAAATGTAGAAACCTTGGTGAATCTTACTAATCCTTCATATTCCAACTATAAATGTTTAGCAATATTTTTGTAAAAATATTCAAATTTCTAAGGATATTATATAGTTTTTATAAAATTTTGACCATTTTTAAGGTAAAATAATTTTATCCTATAGAATTTGGGCAAACCATTTTTAAAATAGTGAATCTCTTTTTTGGAAAAACCATGGAAAATTATCCCATGAGCGAAATTTATCCCCTAAAACCATCCATGACCAATACCTTTGTAGCTGATCTGAAACTCTGAAATGTTGACTTGTAGACTTCCTTCAGACCTTTAGGGACCTGGTACCAACATCTACTCAAACTTTCATAATATTCTCACAGATACATGACTTTCTCTTCTATAACCCATGATATCCGTGCTTTCCTCCACTACAACCCTCGTACATCTGTGCCCTACTGACCTGCAACTCGTGGATACCTCAGAAACTAGGGTTTGTTATAACCTTGAGACTTTCACCTTCAACCCTCCTTTTCTACCTCAGAAAAACTATTGTCACAACCTTAGAAAAATATCAATAGTTCACAAGATAGATAATCAATTAACGAGTGTGTTTTTTTTGTGAATGACTCCTTGAGTTGTTTATATACTTGTGCTAGGTAAATCCTCTCCTTAATTTATGGCTTCTAGGATTTTCTTGTTACAACAACTTTAACCTTTCATTAAGGACTTGTAACCAACTAGGGGCTTCTTGACCATTTCTTTGGGTCTTACAACTTCACAAGGTCATATATCCCTAATCATGAGGGACTACTAAGTGTTCCACATATCACTGGAAATGGTATGATAAGTATTATCCATATATGAGGTGCTTTCTTACATTTACTATGTCCTTCATGTCCATATTCCTTATTCAGCTTCTGGTACCAAAACCACAATGTCGGGGCTTCTTCAAAGGTTGAAATCAATGATAATCAAACTATCAACAATATCCTCCTTTGTAATTGATGGAAACACTTAGGCATGATAATACTTATGCCCATGCTCCCCTTGTGACCATCACTCCCCCTTTCTGCGTCCTTCTCTTTCTCTGTCTCCATCCCTTGATCTATCTCTCCCCATTTGAGATCAATGGTAAAGGGTATTCCTCCTCTTAGGGATGCTCTCCCTATCTATAGGCCTCTACTAAATCTATTGACCTTTCTCTTCATGGTGCTTCCTGATGTAACTATCTGATGTATATGACAAGCATTACAAACAATTATTTACTTGAAATATTCAATAATTCTATTTCTCTCTCCCTCTATCTTGTTAAGTTTGATGCGATGTGGAACACTATGGGGAAGAAAATATTCCAAGTTTCTATCACAGATACTCAAAAGTTTCCCTTGCAAGAGGTTTGGTGAAGATATTTGCAATCTACTCTTTTGTCTCGACATACTCGAGCTTGATGTTCTTCTCTATAGATTGTTCCCTTAAGAAGTGATACTTGATCGGAATGTGCTTCGTATTAGAGTGCATCACTAGATTCTTTGAAATATCGATGGAACTCGTGTTGTCACAAAGTATTGAAATGGGCTCATCATACTTTACTTGCATATCTTGCAAAGTATGCTTCATCCAAAGAACCTGAGTACAACATGCCACTGTTGCAATGTATTCTACCTCTATTGTGGAAAAATATACTGATGATTATTTCTTTCTTAACCATGATACTAGGCACTCACCCAAGTAGAAATCCTCTCCACTTGTACTTCCTCTATCATCAATGCAACCTGCCAAATCTGCATCTGTGTAGGCAACAAGATATATATCCTTTGTTTTTGGATACCATCAACCAAAGTCTTATGTACCTTTCAGATATCTAAATATCCTCTTTACTGTCAAAACATGTGATTCCTTTGGTGCTGCCTGAAACCTTGCAACCTGTCCAATTTCCTACATCACGTCTGGTCTAGAAGCTATCACATAAATTAATCTTCCAATCATCGATCTGTAATGTCTCTAATCTATGTCCTTGGAATCATCATCCTTACTTAACTTACAACTTGTCTGCGTAGGAGTATTGATTGGTTCACAATATGTCATTCCAAACCTCTTTAACATCTCTATGATATAATTTTCCTAAGAGATGAAGATACCTTTGCTGCTCTGACACATATGTAGTCCCAAGATAAGGTTAACTCATCAATAAAGGACATCTCAAAATCGTGTTGCATGTCTTTGAAAAAATTATGACTCATCCTATCATCTTCACTTCCGAAGATAATGTCATCTACATAGACTTCAATATTCAATATATTGTCTTGATCCACCTTTATGTAGAGATTGTTTTCTACATTTCCTTTCCTGAACCCTTGTTGTTGTAAATATATGTCCAATATCGAATACCATGTTGTGGGGGCTTGTTTGAGACCATATAAATCCTTATTCAACCCGCAAACATAATTTTCCTTCTCTAACAACTAAAATACTTCTGGCTTCTCAATGTATACTTCTTCCTCTAGATCTCCATTTAGGAATGTTGATTTCACATCCATCTGATACACTTTAATATTCTTGGATCATTTATAAGCTAGTATTAGTCCGATTGCTTCCATATTGGCAATTGGGGAAAATTTGTTTTCAAAATTTATACCTCCAACTTGAGAGTATCCTTTTCATACCAATCTTGCTTTGTTCATGATAACCTGTCCATCCTCATTCAATTTGTTCCTGATGACCAACTTTGTACCGATTATATTCTTGTTCTTTGGCCTTGGAACCAGTTCCCAAGTGTCATTCTTTTTTATCTGGTCTAAATATTCATCCATATATTTGATCTAGAATCCATCCTTGTTGGCTTCTTCAAAACTTCTCAGCTCAATCGTAGATAGTAGTGCTAGATTCTTCTGTTATGGTGAGTGTATTTTTCTTCTAGTTTCAACTCCTGCATATTTATTTCCAATAATCTGTTCTAATGGATAATTTTTTTGTACTCCTCTGTTGGGTGTCTTTGGAGGTACTTGAATATCCTGTGGTTATTTCTCTTATTTTGGTTCCTCTTCTTCTTCATCTAATTCTTCATATACTTCCTCTTCTTTCACATCTTCTTTGTGATCTTGTTCCACTAAATATTTTCTAATTTCTTTATATTTCGTCCATTTGTCTCATCAATCATCACATTGATGCTTTCTACTATTTCGTTGAGTCTTAGATTGAAGAATTTTTATGATTTCCTTTTTCTTTAGAACCTAACCAATATTCCTTTATCACCTCGAAAATCAATTTTTCCAATTTTTCCATCTTCTCTTTTGATGTAAAATTTTCTTCTGAATACTATGAAATGATTCACATTTTCTAGTATTCCTTTCGATAGCTCGTATGGAGTCTTATCACTATTATTTTTGAGCATTCCTATGTTCTAGATGTGAAATATTGCATGCACTGCTTGTACCCAAAAAACATTTGTCAACTTGGAATCCATTAACATGGCTCTGGCCATTTCCTGTACATTTATGTTCTTCCTTTCAACAACTCCATTTTGTTGAGGTGTCCCAGCTACTGAGAATTTCCTCTTTATCCCATGCTCACTACATAATTCCATAAACTCCTTTGATGTAAGTTCTCCTCCATTGTCTGATCTCAAACACTTGATTTTCAACTTCGTCTCAGTTTAAACCATCTCTTTGTATGTATTGAAGTTTTCGAATTCCTTTGACATCTTATTTATAAAAAAAAAAAACTACAATCATTCTTGTGTAATCATCAAAAAATAACATGAAATGTTGTTCACCTTTCAATTCCTTCGTTCTTGTTGGGATGACTAGATCAATATGTACAATCTCCAGTGGTTTTGTTGTGGAATACTCCTTTGAATTGAACTTTTTCTTGGTTTGTTTTCCATGTAGACAATGTTTGCATATAATGTTTGTTGGCTTCGAGATCTCGGAAATTTATCTTACCAATTCCTTTTTGTTGACTTTGACAAGATTATCAAAGTTTATGTGACCCATTCTTCTGTGCTAGAGACAAATTTTATCGTCCTTTCCTAAGAAACATCTTTCCTTTCCTATTTCATTTAGAACATATATGTTTCTTGGAGTTATTACTATTGTAGCCACCAACTTTCCTAATTCTTGTTTCATTATCTCTCACTTCCTTGAGTCAAACATAATTCTATGTCCTTGATCAAGCATTTGACTTACACTTAGCAGATTGTGTTTCATGTCTTCAACCAGTAAAGCATTTTTTTTGTGGCATCCTTACTTCCAATTTTGATTGTGCCCTTTCCAATGATTCTGGTTGAGTTGTCATTCCCAAATGAAATTGATCCATCTCTTTCCTTCTTCAATTTCATAAATCTATCTTTATCACCTGTCATATGATTTGAGTATTCAATGTCAACATACCATCTACCCTTATTTCGTTGAGCTTGTAGAGCAAGATTGCATTCTTCTGTGATGAATTGATCTTTCTTTCTTATCCATATCCTTTGTGGTTCCTGCTTATGACTGTTGATATTCTACTTTGGTTACCTTGGAGGAACATTAAGTCTGCAATATTTATCCATATATACAAATTTGTTGCACGTGTAGCATTCTATCTCATCACTCAATGATCCAAATATGTCGTAACTTCTATTTTGTGCTTCATAAGATAATATTGGATAACTATTTATTATGTATCCCTCGTCGTTTTATTTTGTTCTTGGTATTGGCTCTACAATTCACAAATTTGTGCCCAAAATTATAACATGAATAAAACAAACCAAGAAAACTAGTTTGATACCTGGGAGTGGAAGATCTTTTGAATAGTGCTTTTCTTCTGAATCCTCATTCGTTTTTAGGTATTTCTATAACAGTTTGTTATTGATACTAACATCTAAATATTCTAGGTGGTGCAGTGTCTCTGTAATCTTCTTCTTGAGTTTTCCTGTCTTCTTCTTTAGAAGGACCTCCGATGGATTTTTCATAGCTTCTTGGTTCTGCTTCTTGCTCTGTCATTTTGGAGCTTGAACCTTTCTCTATCTACGTTTGAATGTATCCCAATCTAGATGTATCATAGTAAGGTCTTTGAATATTAATGATATTATCCAATATCATGGTGTTGTTTTGCTACTTATCCTTCTTCTAAATATTTTTTCTTAGTGTGACTATCTCGACTTCCAAGCCTTCAATGGTCTTGTCTCTTTCTTCTAATTGTCCTTTGAGTGATTCTTTAATTTTCTTGTCTTATTTTACCTATATTTTTAGCTTCGTGATTGTCTTCTCAACCTATTTGGATTTGAATTTCTTAGATTCTTCTCTCTTCTTTAGTTCTTCTTGGAGTGACTTGTTTGTCTTATTTACCCTATTAATAAATTCTACGGCACTCATCAATTCTTCTCTGTAATCGACTTCTGCCTCTTCTTATTCTTCTTTGGAGTATTCTTCATCATATTTTTATACTTCCATGATTAGTACCCTTTCTGTATCAATTTCGCTAACTTCATCTTCATCTGATGAGGAATTGTCTTCCTTGGTGCAAAGGATTTTCTTGAAAAACTTCTTTTTGTTTCTTATACCTTTTTGGATTTCTGTTTTCCTTTTAGGGTCATCTTATTCTTCATTTGTTTTCTTTCTCTTATAAGGACATTTATTAGCAAAATGACCAATACCATCACAATTAAAAAAAATCAATGGAAACATACATTTGTATTTACTGGTTCCCTTTTTCAGCCTTCTAAAAAAGTTAGCTACTTATTCATCGTCTTCTAAAACATCACTACAACTACAATCTAACTTTGGATTTTGTTTTTATTTCTTCTTTGTCTTCATGGATGCCTTGAATGTTGATTATTTTGTGGTTGGATTGTCTTTCGCTATCCTCATCCCATAGGCATTCAATATCCCATGTAACTCCTCCATGGTCATTGTATCTAGGTCCACTCTTTCTTCTAGAGATGAAATATTTGAATCAAATCTCATTGGTAGAGATCTTAATGATTTCTTAACAACAAACTATTCCTTCATCTCGTCTCCCAAACCTTTAATATTGTTTACTATTTCATCGACTCATATAAACTAAGCTATTATGTTTTAATCTTTATTAATGTTCAATTGTTTGAACTTCAAGGCTCTAAAGGTTTGAAGTTTATCTTCCTTGACTTTGTCATATCCTTCATAGATATTCTTCAATTTATCCCATATCTCTTTTCTCGATTCAAAGTTGAAAACATTGGTGTATATTGATTCATTCATACCATTAAAGATGGAATTTTTGTCTCTTGCATCATTATCTTCAAGTTTCTTTCCATCCTTATCTATTGGGTAAGTGGCTCGTGCTTTGTACCCATTTACTACTGCTCACCATACATCAAATCCTTGTGCCTGCACATATGTTTTGATTTGTCTTCTCTAGAAATCATAGTTACCACCATCAAACTGTGGTACCCCAATCTTATCATAATCCATGATCTCCTTCCAGTGGTTAGACTTCTTCTTGAAGGGCCCACTATGGTACCAATTGTTTGATTACTGAGAGGGGGTTGAATCAGTACTAAGAAATTTTAGTAATTTTAACCACAGTATATTCTTCAACTATATTCAATGGGTTTTCATTAGCATTCAATATATCATCAATAGTATAATCATAAACAACATCACATCACAATAGATACACAACACACCAAATTTTACATGGAAACCCAAATGGGAGAAAACCACAGAATGGTTTTCTTATATATCAAAAGAATGTATTCATTGGATGCACCAACTTCCTGATTCTCCAACTACAACTGGAAGGAGGCTCCAACCCCCTATTCTCAGGCTCCAACTTGAAGGAAGCTACAAATCCCTGAATTCTATGGCTCCAACCAGAAGGAGGATACAACCCCATGAGTTCTCTGGATCCAACCAGAAGGGGGATAAAACCACCTATCCTTTCCTCATTCTACCGCACTGAAATATAAATGTAGACTAACTTTTTCTATCACAAACTCTCCCACTTTCATTTCCACTGTCTTTTTCACTATGTCTCTATCATTGTCACTCTTCCTCTATCACTATCAGTCTACCACTGTCACTGCCTCTATCACTGTCTCTATCACTATCTCTGTCTCTGTCTTTGTCATTTTCTCTATAATTGTCTCATCTACATGTATCTTCTCACAAACCAATTAAACCTGTACCATACCATACATAAATTGTATACCAACATACATACTATCTCATGCATCAATCATGAACCAAATATACATCTATAAGGAATAGTGAATCATGAACTAGAGAATCAATGCACAATTTGGCACCAACAGGGGAAACATGGGCATTGTGCTTAGATATATCAATGACAATGCAACAAGTTTCACTAGCAAGCTCATGGATTGCAAGTTGCTGAGAAAGTGCAGGAAAGAAGAGGCTCCAACAGGGGTCGTCACAATAGCCACACAGTGTGTGAAGGGAGTGATGTTCAGTTGGGTGTCATACCTCCTGAACCAAATTTTGATTGATTTCATATATGTGCAGGATAATGGAACCGAGTTCCATTATTCTTGGCTCATCATTCTCATAGCTTTGGTAGGGTGGAAGGAGACAAATTTTTCAACCTTTCTAGATAGGAATGAAAAGTGTTATGCGGTCAAATATTATTGAATTTTCTATATGAGATGATATTGTATATGAATGAATACCTTATTACAATGATGAGTGTTATATATATAAAGAACATATGGTGACCATCAATGAAGAGATGCGTCTCTTTGGTAATAAATATATTTATACTTTATATTACATTATACATATAATATAAATATACTTTATATTTATGCTTTATACTTTATTATTATTATTATTATTATTATTATTATATATATATATATATATATATATATATTACAATAATAATATTATAATTAATAATATTTCTTAATAATTAATAATATTATTATTAATTATCAATCTACTACAATGTCTTTCTAATGCTTCCCAAACATCAACACTCCCTCTTAGTGAGGGAGACATTCTACACTATGCCAATATTACCTCTTAAGATTACCTTTGAATATTACCTGTGGGTATCTCTCAAATATCTTAAACATGCCACCATGACATCCATTACCTTACAATGCATATGTACCTCATCATGTGCACCATTGTGATTTCACAGGAAATGCATCCAAGGCCCATGGGTAGTTCTCAATAACTACACCATGTCCCCAAGACATCCACTACCTTGCAATGCATTTGTACCTCATCAAGTGCACCCTTATGACTTCATAGCATGCATCCAGGGCTGATGGATATCTCTCCAATAGCTACAACATGTCATCATGAGACTATCCAGTTTCCCACAAAATAATTGGATATCTTATACATGACATCGAGAAACCTGTGATAACATTTGTACCTCGTCTCTTCAACATGCATCTAGGGTTGGTGGGTATCTCTCCAATGGCTACAACATGTCATCATGAAATCCACTACCCTGCGATAACATCTGAAGCCATCACTCCCTTTTAACTAGGAATGTATTCTTTCTAGACACAGACTCCAAGTATGATACCACACGAGCTCACATCCATTGACTATTGAACATGCAAATCTATACATCCTCAGATATCCATAGTGAAACATGACTTCACCCCATGCAACCAAGCTTTGTGGGTAGCTCTCAATAGCTACAAAATCATGTGATGCATCATTACGTGATTGTGTGCACTCCTTTCTTAGTGCCAACCCTTTTTCATGCTGGATGAGACCCACCAGACTCAGTGCCAACCGTTTTTCACGTTGGATGAGATTTTTCCATACTCAGTGCCAACCCTTTTTCATGTTGGATGAGTTCCACCTATCACTCCCTCTTAAGAGGGACCACACAAACCTTATCCATGAAGTACTCAAACTTCATCCTCGACAGCGGATTGGTGAACACATCCACAACCTGATCGTCAGTAGTCACAAACTAGAGCCTCAATGCTCCCCTATGTACCATATCCCTAATATAGTAGTATTTGATCTCAATATGCTTCGACTTGTCATGGAACACCGATTTCTCTGACAACTTCATGCAAGTTTGGTTGTCACACCAACACATCAAATGCAGGTTACCTCTAATGTGAGACCAAATAACCCAGACAAAAAATTATGAATACATACTTCTTATCTTCTCATTGCACATGCTGCCACATACTCAGCTTCAGTCGTACTAAGTTCCACACATGACTTATTCCTACTGCTCCACGAGACCATACTGGAGCCAAGACTAAAACAATATCTGGAAGTTCTCTTTCGGTCATGAATGTTGTCAGCCCAATCTGAATCTGAGTATCCATACAATCCAAACTCATGGTTAGATCTATGCCATAGACCATGATCTAGAGTACCCTTAAGGTACCTCAACACATGTTTTGTTGTGACCAAATGAATCTTCCTAGGATGCTCCATATATTGGCTCATGGTGTTCAAAACATATATCCAGTCTCGTGTTCATCAAGTACATCAATGAACCCACCATATTCATGTATAAGGTAACATCCACAGTCTCTGAAGTCATATACTACAACAACTTCATATTTGATACCATAGGTGTAGCCATTGCCTTGAAATCCAACATCCCGAACCTCTTCATCATTTCCACTGCATACTTCCCTTGATTTAGAAATATCTCATCAGTTCTTTGCCACACCTCTAGTCCCAAGAAGTAGTGCATCATACCAAGGTCCTTCATTTCAAACTCAGAGGATAGAACCCTCTTTCCACAAATCTGTGCACATTGCTCTTGATTTGAATCCAACTTTTCCCGAGCTCCATTATCATGCCCATGTATTTCATCATTTATTTCACCTTTGCAACATATTCCCACTTGATAAAAACAATGTGGATGGTTGATATATTCACATATGTTGTAGGGTCTTCTGGTTCCATTTCCAAAATATTTTATGCTACACATTTTCCCATCTCCATATTGCCATGGACTCTATAGGCCACAAGCAAGTTTTGTCACACCATTGAGCCACATTCAAGTGGAATTTCCTTGATTAAGTTCTCTTCCTCATCTAGGCATCCATCACAACCAAGAAGGTCCACCATACAGACATAATGTTCCACTCTTGGAATGATGCCATAATCTTGACTCATAGAGTGAAAGTACTCACAGACTTTGTTCACTAGGATCTCTTGGTTTCATATAGATAAAACACCAATAAAGGTAATGTGGTCCATTTTTATTCCTGTGAACTGCATTTCTTCAAACAATCTAAGGAATTCCTTGCCATGGCCATGTTGAGCACATGTTGCAATCATTACAGTCCATAATACAACATATTGTTGAATATTTTTATCAAACACCTGACGTGCACTTCCCATATCTCGACATTTTCCATACATGTCAACCAAAGTGCTTCCCACAAATACATCATAGTGAACTCCTATTTTAATCATATAAACATGAATCTCTCTACCATGTTTTATAGCTGTTAGAGTGACACATGCTTTAAGAACACTAGTAAATGTGAACTGGTTTGGCTTCATGCCTTGTAGCTCCATTGAATAAAACACTTCAATGCCTCCTCAACGTACCCATCTTGATCATATCCGACAATCATTACATTCCACAAAATCAAATTTTGTGTTGGAATTTCATTGAACACTTTTCATGCATCCTCTATGCTTCCACATTTAGAATACATATCAAAAAGAGAACTTCCAACAAGCACATCTTTCTCAAATCTAGTTTTAATATTGTGAGCATGAACCTCCTTTTCATATTTAATAATTATTAAGATGGACCATACCCTTAGAATACTTGCAAACGTAAATTTGGTTGAGCATGACATCAAGATTCATACTTACCCACTACATTTGACAGATGAGTTGTAAGACCTCATCGCCATGTCCATTTTGAGTGTTGGAGCAGGCCAATTTTGGGAAAAACTGAATAAGTTTTGAAGGAATCAGAATAGCACCAAAAAACATGGGAGCATCCCATAAATAGAGGAAAGTCAGCACCAGAAAAAGAGGAAAAAGAAGTGCTAAGAAAAGCAGTGAAAAAGTGGACAAACTGTTGCGAAGCAGTTGAAAAGTGGACAAGCGTCAAATTGGACCAATGATTGGATCGAGGACCTGCCATGAACGAGTCAAGTGGAAAGTGGAGACACCTAATTCTGTTTAGGTTAGGGTTTTTGTAAGGGTTTTTTCCTAGTTTTTTATAAGTAGAATTTATTAGGACCATGAGAGTGTTCAAAACTTGGGATGTTTGAGTGTGTAGGTATTGTCGAGATTATAGTATATCTTTTTGTGAGTAAGAGGTATGGAGAAGAGACCATGGCCATTTGTGGAGATCAGGTGTAATGAAGGAAGGACTGTATAGTGTGCAACACTACATTTTTACATGGAGATGAATAAAGATCCCAATGATAAATCTTTGTGGGCGTATCCTCAGGAGGGTGAACCACGATATATCTGTGTTTTTATTTGACTATATGTAGTAGTTGTGATTGCATTTACTTTGATAATGTTTTATGATGAATATGTTACATGATCAAGGACTGAACACTGCGTAGTAAGGATAAGCTAATGGAATCTACAGAATAGCACTAAATAAATGAATGTTATAGCTAGTGTTTAGATCAGAATATTGAGTTACAATAGACGAATCTCTATAGCTAAATGCATGCTATTATAATGAATATTGGAAGTTTTATTGGATTATTAGTGGTAATGGTCTAAACTAGGATCTAATGGAAGTTTGGATATTGAAAATGAGTAGATCCATTTCACCTTAGAGAGAAACACACATCCCATCCCAAGGTTCCACACATATGAGTCCTGCAACCACCCATAGAAGCCATCTCGGGTGAGACTACGCGGTGCACTCTGTGCATTGTGTTTCCTTCTAGTATCCAAAAGGGTCGATGGTAGAAGGGTTTGTTGGTAATCCTATAGTTAGAACCTGGGTCAGCCCAAGTAAGCCCAACAATGGTTCATGTTGTCGGTTGAAACTCAGAAGATTAGATTAGGAGGGATGTATAACACCGTATAGCATGAGGGATCAAGAAAGGGGATTTTTTTAGGTTGGAACCCCACGAAAGTGGAGATTGAAAGATGGTTGACAATTTAGGAACTAGAGTTTTCCGACAAAGATAATAGAAGATCTAGGTTTAAGACAAGACAATATTTGGAGAGATACGTATTCAATGAAATACACGAAAGTTTCTTTAGTGATTTTCCCACACAATTGCAGGAGTGGATAACCCGGTTGAGATATATCCATCCGAAAAATAGAGTTATGGTGCAGACCCCCGACCCTCGGGCCGATATCTGCTTAGGATCTTTTCCAAACCTCCACAAGAGTCAGAAAGGACTCTTTTTCTTTGACCACACAAGAGATCGGGTATCACGAGTTTGCGGCTTTTAACACAATGCCACATCTCTCAGTAGTAGCCAAGACACAAAACTGTGAATAGGCGTAAGGTATAAGAACTTCTCCCTTATCCCCCCTTTTCAATATGACCACAACCAAGGCCCGACACAAGCTCTTTCGTGACTCTTGACCTTGTGAGTTGGAGAGTTGTGGACTCTCAACTCCTCCAGCACCCCAAACGTCGATAACCGAACTTGCAATATGGTGGATGGTGTATGGCCCCTTTTTGTTAGCTCCCTTTACAAATGACCACCATCTAGGCTAAGTACTAGCCCCTCTCTCAACTCATGACTTCGCGAGTTGGAGGTTCATAAATTGTTGCTCTCCCATTGTGAACCTACGAAGTGTGATAAGTCAACAAAGTGTTGACTCCTCCCAAGTGACGTGTCCACGCCAACTGTCACTCGCTTTCACCTTTTATGCACGCTGCGTCATCACCACCTATCGTGCTTGACTTCGATGTTCGGCGTTTCATAAGCTCCATGATCACAACAAAGGTTTATACACCTCGAAACCCCGATACATGATATGACACGGGGGGTTGATCCAACAGTTCTCCTATTGTTGAGATCCAACAGCCTGGATCTCCTGCCTTATACCTCACGAATCGGGACTTGGAATGACCCAGGAATTGGTCTACCTTCCAAACCCACGAACCCCGAAACCCCAAGGAAATATGATGGCTCAAATAAAATGCGATAAACGGATATTGTTGGTCCTCGGATCCCAAGTGATGGGTTCCTCCTGTCGCTAACCACCTTTCAAGTTTGACGTGATCTAACGGTCCTCGCAAATTCGGTGATTCTCCATGGAGAATGCCAACTGTCCATCTGCGTCCTTGATAATTCTATGGCCCCAAGCTTTGATTTAGATTCTTGGCCTTTTTTGCTCCTAGATGATTTCGATTCAAACTTTTTCTCACCCTTTGCAACCTTCAAACAAAGTTGATTTTCTGGGTCTTCGACTTCTCTTTGAGAGTTCTGACTTCGAACCTCCCCTGCACATGAAGTTTGTGTCCCACGATAACTACTCCAATTATCTCTCAAAGGAATCTCTGTTCACTCCTTGCGACAGAGAATTCTTCAACTCCTCTGCGAAATTGAAGAAATCTTCCCTCTTTCCCAGCCTACGCACTCCTTGCATGGTTGTGAGCCTTGCTCATGATTCTGCCTGTAAAATCACAATTATATCCTTCTTCAGAGTTCTAAGATGAATTTCAGAACCTGGTCGACGCACTCCTTGCAGACCCTCCACTGCACTCTTTGCAGGAGTTCTCAGAAAGAGAAACAACTGAAACTCATTATCCCCTTATCCAGAATTCAAACATTTAACAAAGAATCCCAAAGCATATGCACACACATAGCATTGAAATAAAATGCACACAGAGAATATAAACAAGCATGCAACATACCATTCAACAGGTGGTTCCAACAACCATAACTCACACATAGATTTGGAATCAAAACTTTCTTCTATTAATTCGAGTGCTCCTATACATGGAAAATAACAGCTAAATGCATAAAAATCCTCTATTCTCTTCTATTCTTCTCTGCAGCTCTACAACTTACGAATTTTGAATTATGTTACAAAGATATAAGGGTTGAGGGTGTCTATCATCCTTTTTCCCTCCTAAGATCCTAAAACTGTCTAGTCTATCATTTAAATATACCTACTTGCATTAAACAAACTTAAATTCCTATTACATCCGTGGATAGGAACATACACCACAAAATCATTTTGGATCTTCAAGATATAAATGCAACTACACTTTTCTCCTGTCCATTACATTAATGTTTCCGATTTTAAATTTCAAAACGTTTTCACAAAAACGTGTTCAAATTACATCTGCGCGTCCAGCTGTCTACTTGGATTTAGGCACACACTTGGGCTTTATACGATGCTCCTGCATCAAGTTAGATCAGTGGAGTGTACAAAAGAGAATATTGCGCGGTTGAAAATGGTGAATAACAAATTCACGTGCACAGTAGATTTCTGGCTAGAAAACATTGTAGTGGGGTATATCACTAAGTTCGCAGTAGATACATCGAAGTCTTACAGTGTATCAAAGAAAGAGTTTCTTAAGGGCCCAAGGGGAAGGTACATCAGGTCATTGTAAACTTTGATCAAGAGATTATTGCATGATAAATGGGTATTAACTATGGAATCAGACAGTTAAACTACCATGTGTGCATGGGGAAGTTATGGGAAACATTGAAGAAGGTATGAGATGGAGGGGGAAATGGATAGAGAAGAGAGAATTAATGATAAAGATCCTATTATTATGGATCAAGAGGAGATCTAGGAAATTATGCAGAAGGCAGGAACGACGCACAGTGGAATACCCTACCAGTGTAAGATATTAGGAAGAAAAGAGAAGTAGTTGAGAGGGAAGGCTTGGAGAGTGATGAGTAAGAGGTAGAAGATATTTGCGTTGTGGAGAACATTGAATAAATATTGTGCACCACATATGAAAGAAATACTAGAGGAGCGAGATCTAATGAGGAAGCAGATACCCCTGTCCAGATCCGAATCAGTGTAGAACCTACAACCCCATGTACGACTAACACATAAACAAAGAAAGAGTTGTTTAGAGAACAAGTGACTAATGGTCAGAAGAAGCTAGGAGATCTTAATAGAAGTGAGGGTACAAGTGGAAGTACGAGTAGTAGTATAGGTAGTGGTACAAGTGGAAGTACCAATAGAAATACCAATGGAAGTTCAAGTCTGAACAATAGTACACAGATAGTAGTACCGCGTGGAGTAGGTACAACACATTTGACAATGGCAGGCGTAGATAAAATGATAATATTACCACAGTTTCATGGGGATGGATCAGAAGACCCAGAGAAGCACCTATTAGTGTGTGAGTGAATATGGGAAGCGAAAATAGTCATTCATGAGGCAACAAAAGTAGCACAGTTAGAAATAACATTAAGAAACCATGCACTAGATTGGTATATGAGTCTAGCAGTAAAAATCCACAGGGTGCATCAGGAATAGTAGCATAGATCAAGAAGGATTTTATCACTAAGTTTCAGAGGAGAAAATCAAAGGATCAGTTTATGAATGAGATGATTGAGGTTAGACAAAAACTAGGAGAATCTATATGGGACATTGATAAGAATTTCAAGACATTGAAAGGTAAACTGAAGTATCCCATTTCTAACATGAAACATAGACAATTGTTTATAAACTCTATGTTACCACACTTCAAATATCCATTGAGACAACATAAATTTCAAACCCAGGCAGAGGCATTGCAAGTAGCAATGCAGTTAGAGGAGAATCAATATAAGTAGTCAGATTCAACTATAAAGGAGCTGAAGGAAGACCTGAAGAACTTGACAGTGCATTTGAACCAAAATAAGAATATAGAGAAAAGAGAATTAGTGTGGTGCACCCTATGCATATCAAAGGGACATCACAAAAATGAGTGTCCGACATTTTCATAGTATCTGGGAGTAGGACTACCAAATCCATTTCCTATAGGAGGGCCTTGGTATGAAATATGAAAGACACATGGGAATGATCCTTATCAATGTCCTATGATGCAGAAGTACAAGACAGAACCGAAGAGTACTTTCTGTAACTTTTGTAAATCAATGGGCCATGAAGACAAAAACTGTAGAACCATGGAATTAATGAAGGAAATAACTTCATATGAATACAGGATGTAGGTTGAGTTGATGGTAGGAAAAATTGCGCCACATTTTGGCAATGCACAACAATTTCAAGTGGTGTCATAGTTTCAGCAACCCATGCAATATAATCAGGCACCACAATATCATCGACATAGCATGGATCCACAGGGGAACAGAAGAGGATTCGTAGACAGAGGAAGAGGAGGAATGGGAAAATGAAGAGGGCCTATTATCTGCCATAATTGTCAACAACAAGGACACTATGCCAGAGACTATCCTCAACCAAAAAAGACATGTATGTACTTACACGCAACAAATCACATGACAAAAGAGTGCCTGAAGTTAATGACAAAGATCCAGGAGAAGAGAAATCTAAATAAATAGAATGTTCAGTGGATTGTTGCAAAAATAAGGGATCCTAGGAGGAACATCAATATAGTGACTAGAGGAGGAGTGAAGACAGGAGTAGATGCACAAGATTAGAAGAAGGAATCACAGCGTTGGATTTAGAAGAACACTCAGCTAAAAAAATAGTTTGATGCAAAGAAGGAGAAAGAAACTTTGAAGGAAGCAAAGAAAGAGCTCCTGAAAAATAATGAAACATCCAGATCAAGCACTGTGTAGACATATGATAATCGTATTTTTTATATGCCTCAATATTTGGAACATACTTAGAAAGGAGAGCAAACAGAGAAAGTAAGTAACTTAAAGAATTTTTTGTAATCTTGCTTTAAATTACTTAATGATAAGAATTCCATGGATTTGTTTAAAAATATGCTTGAAATATATAGCATAGAAGAAGGGGTAGGAACATAACCTAAGAAGATTAATCAAGTCCATAAAAAGAAAAGAATCAGTAGAGAGTTCAGATTGAATGAAAATATAGAAGATTGAATTCTTGAGTTCATATTTTTCTCCTCCTCCATGTGCATGGTAGTCAGCTCATACTCTTATTTGTAGTGTTCCACAAGATGCTTACCTATGGTGACTCCTAGACTCGCTACAAGGGATTGTATAATAAAGTAAAATATTGAAACCCCAAGAATGATCCATAGTAGCTCATACTTGTAGAGTGCCCCTGACTGAAAATTAGTCTCCATATTTTTGAGATCAAGGTAGGCTATGCACACCATAAATCCAGGTCCAACATGAGCCATAAATTTCCTCCACCCTACCTTCTGTAGCATTTGACAGATACGTTAAAAGGCAAGATAATATTTTTCCCTTATGCTTTCATGTCATTTACTTGACACTTGCAATGCAGGTTATACAAAAAAATACATCAAAGGTTAAAGAATTGTCATGCAACAAACTCATGAGATTAAGACTTCAAATAGAACCTGAGTAAGAAAACCTATAATGTTAAAGCTATTGGAAATTGTTACATAACTTTTTGCACATAATGCAGCCAGGTGTGTTGATTTTTTATTTATTTTTCTTTAGAATGTGTCTTTCTTTTAGATTATTCATTGCCAACTTCTTGTTGAGGTGGGCTTCGAATCCAAATGCAAGCTGTCTCTCTTATTTTCCTAGGACCTCTTGTGAGGGAGTTAAGTCCAGTACCACTCTGATACCATGTTGAATTTTCTATATGAGATGATATTGTATATGAATGAGTATATTATTACGATGATGAGTGTTCTATATATAAAGAACATATGGTGACCATCCATGAAGAGATGCATCCCTTTGGTAATAAACATATTTATACTTTATATTATGTTATACATATAATATAAATATACTTTATATTTATGCTTTATACTTTATTATATATATATTATTACAATAATAATATTATAATTAATAATATTTATTAATAATTAATAATATTATTATTAATTATCAATCTAGTAGAATGTCTTTCTGATGCTTCTCAAACATCAACATATATGAGTCCCTCTCGCAGGCCAAGGACAATAAAAATCAGCAGGCAAATAACACAGTATTTGTGATGCTGCTTAAAGAAATACAACAATGCACATCCAATGTGTGGCGCATTCTTGTGGAGGTAGTCCGGGAAACTGAAGGAATAGATAGGTTTAAGGAATCCATGCACCACATGTGGATCCAAGCTGCAAGGGATCCAAAGAAGGAATGGTTGGAGATGCAATACTAATTCACAAGGGAAACAATTTACTGGATAATCAAAGACTAGCCAACACTGTGGAAGATGCCAGTATAAAATCCAACAAGAAATCCAACCACAATGAAATATGTCAAACCCAAGGGGTAGGATGAAGCAGGTCCATCAACAAACAAAAAAATAGTCCAGTTGATAACACTAGGAAGGATGCAACGTAGAATTAGGTGTTGGGAAGTAGCACAGTGCCAAAAATACCGAGGACAACAACAATGACTAGGATAAATAGTCAGCAAGATGCCATAAAGGGGGACACATCACAGGATGGTGAGGAAAGAGTACACGTTACAACGAGTGGGGCACAATCCTCATAGAAAAAAAGGAAGACAACATAGGTAGAAGAGACATGAAAAAATAGGAAGTATACCACAGAAGACCCAGTCATCACCTTGACAAAGGATGATGTTGATTTAATCATGGACAAGGTCCAACCAGATTGACCAATTCGTCAATCAATGACAGGTTGGGAGATGGAAGTTGTTGTTGGACATCAACAATCTTTTCAAACAGATATGGAGCTTCATCCATGCAAGGAAAAAGGTAGGTGTGGTGCATCCCCTTACATAACAAGCAAGGAAATTTGAATTTACCCTTCTTACTTCCAACCTGATTATCACTAGTTGATGGTTTGTCACCAACATGACCTACATCGACTGACGACGTGGGTTGATGGCCCTCAAACCACACTTCTACAACGTTGGGAATACTAGGGAAATCCTTAAGAATATTGTCACACTTACAAATCTTGGAAAGGAATTTGGGTTTGCGATGTGTCTTGATAGACTTTTCGACATTATCAACACTCCTAGCATGATGAACAGTGGTTGGTTGATCGTTTCCAACATGTCCTGCAGTGGTTGGAATTTTTCCCCCTAGCTTATTTTTCTTCATCTGAATATTTCTTTTCTTGTTCTTGTTATTTACTTGGTTACTAGCTGCAGATATTTCATTAGGCGAAGAGGAAGAAAAGGAAGAAGACCCTATGGGTGAAGAAGGTATAGGATCGACATGAGGTTGATGGTCTTGGGGTAGAGATCTTAAGAATGAAGCACTAGGAGAATTTACATTCACCGGAGTGGAAAACAACCAAACCGGTAACCCAATAGTGAGTCCAAGAAGTGCCAAAGCGGCGATATAAGGAGGACCAATGTGTCCCATAGAAGGAGAAGAAAACTGTAACCCAGGAAAAGGGGTTCCTTCGTTGGTAGTTCAATTAACGGATGGCATAGATACAAAATCAACCCTAAGGGCTATTAAGGAAAACAAACAACACACACTAAAATATCTAGGAAGCAAACCGAACAAACAAACATTTTCACAGTGAATGCGCTAGTTGGTGATGAAATCCAACATCGTAGGATCAAAGTGAGAAGGGGATGGGATAGAGTGGATGGATCAACTGTTTTTGTGACCTGCTTAATGGACTTACACGTTGGTGCAAGTTCCCTCATGGTCTATTCGTGGGTTACCCTCCAATGCGCCCAAGTGAGTTTGACCAACGTCTAACTCGGGTATAACAAAGACTCACTTTCGTCGTCACCTTTTTTATGAACCCTAAAGATAAAGGCCACTAATTTTACTAAATACTAGTCAGCCTCCGGGCGGGTATAGTTGACAGTCGAGATCAAATGTATGGGTCAGATATAAAGTCTAAAATTCTTCAATAGAACTAAAGACAAGTGGACTGGTAAACTCCTGAGGACCAAAAATGGATTCAGAGTTCACGAAGTACTGATACCAAATGAAAAAAAGTCGATTCTCATGAATAATCCCTAGTATACGAGTGTTCCTCTATGATTGGTTGAGCCTCAGAGGGGTAATCTCCACTGATCTCCTACACACAACCTCATGTTTAACCCATGTGTGAGAGGGGGGTCCTCGTTATTCTTATACAAAAATTGAATTTCCTCTCCATATCGCAAGATTCTATGTTTTTTTATGGATTTGGAAAGTTATTCTCGACACCTATTCTKAAGCCTTACACTCAAGCTAATGTAGGTTTTCAAACGCCTAGAAATAAAATTTTCTAGATAGATTTTAATTAGTGTTTTAATTTTTAGGTTGTTGTTTACTCAAGGGTATGGAAGAAAAAATGATGATGTTCATGACTTCGACTCCAAAAGAGTGCAACAAAATGAGATGAAAATATTTATGTTTCATGAAATCTATTTATGGAAAGGAAAAGAGTCTTTTTCCATTCCCAAATGGATAACCTAATGCAGTTTACCACCCAAAACTTTGAATGCAATAAATCTATGTTCATTTGATTATAAATACAATGAACCTATATCAAATGCAAGTTCTTTCTACTTCCTTAATTTCAATGCAAGAGTCTGATGTAGATACAAAGGAATGCAAAGTGAAAAGATTGAACAAGAAATGCATTCAATACAATGACAAGACTCAAAGAATGCAAACATTGAAAAATATGAAGAGGAAATCACTCAACAATCTTTAAAGATGAAAAACAAGAAATAAGTATTCAAGATAGGTTGTGGTAAGAAAAATAATCTCAATCATTCAAAAGAGAAAGATGTTCTAAATAAGATTGAATAGAAACACAAAACCAATCAAACCTTTGCAGACTCTTCCAATCAATCAGATATTTGAAAGATCATGAGACAAAGACCAAACTAGTGAAAAGCAAGGTGAACCAATATCGCAATGTAGAAGAGGTTTGCAAGCTCAACAAAGGTAAAAATGAGCGATAATCATCAAATCCTCAATCCAAACAAATTCAAAGACGATCAGGAGTCTCTAGGAAAAAATACCCTCAAAATCAAACTGAGAAAGAGCAAGCAGAAGGAGGAAAAAACACCAAAACATGGGGATTGGCACCCCTGTTCTCAAGGAGACAGAGCATCAATTAGGGGAATGGTGCCTTGCAGGAGGATCTGGGGGAGCACTATTCAACTAATGGTTCCCTCTATTAGGCCTCTAGGGAGCGCCAATCAAGTAAGTGGCACCCTGGTGTGAACTGTAGGGGAGTTCACCCTTCTGAAAAGTTCAAAAAATTGCTCAAAAAGGATAAAAAATAAGAAAAACTAATCAATGGATCTATGATATCTTCAGTGAAGAAGAGGGAAGGGGAAATATATCAGAATCAATCAGCAAACAATATCTAATGATAGACAAAGGCTTTAGAGGATCTAAGGAAAGACTAGTCAAAGTCCCTCCCTAGTGGAGTCTCCAATTTCTGTTACAGAATGTTTCATCTGCGGACAAATGAAACCTCCCTTGAATTAACAAACCCATATACTAAGACAATTACACTACAAGTGGACACTAATATCCCTTTAAAGTCATTTTGACCAATCAGAAAGAGGGAGGGAGAAATGACATGATGTACCTTGTTTCCAAGATTGTGCTCGCTACTTCCAATCTGTGAGCTTGATATTCAAAATCCCTAGCGCAACTTGATACCTACAATGGGAAGAAAAGAGAAACAAATATCTCCTACTCTATTTGATTAGGAAAAAAAAAATCATCTACGGAGATTAAAGCAACGGTAGACAAGCATATGCAATAATACACAAGCTTTGAAGGAAATAGGTCAAGTATATTCAATGAGAACCAAAAGGAGAACACTTACAAACCACTATTGATGTAGAAACAACCTCTCCAAGCTCTCCTCGTCCAACCCTTACAAAAATATACCAATATAAAATGATGATACTCTGACTGATTACTTCCTTCTTCACCTTGGAAAGCCCTCAATATATAGCCTTGAGAGGCACAACCACCATGAGAAAATGAGGGATATGGTTGAGGATATGGATCCTTGAGGTTTGGATTAGATCCTAAGTTGAAGCCAAATCATGGGGGTTGATCATAAACAACCCCATCTTGAGAGAGTTGGACCATAGAATTAGGTGGAGGATCCCCCTTTTCCCTCAACAAGAATGGAGCTCCCCTAGACTGAGAGACATGGTGCCATACTAAAAATGGAGCTACTCTAACATGGAAGAGGGGCATCGTGGACCTTCCCCAGCATGGATAGGGGGACATAGTTGCCCTTCCCCAACATGGCTAGGGGGGCGCCACCCTTCATAAATGCTAAAAAATAGGTCGATTTTTCCAAGAAAAAAGTGTGTTTTGACCTAGAAATGATGGGTTTCTTCCTCCAATATGAATTAAGGGTCATAGACAATTGTTTTCATGGTGTCAAGGGGTGGAGACACCTCAAAAAGTGAATGCAACACTTAGGAAGGTTCATACAACACTTGCAACAGTGCATGCAACAATTACTGAGGTGCATACGCCACTTTGTGACACTTGGGACACTTAGGGTGAGAAATAAAAGTGTGACATTTTGATGTGTAACAAGGACCACAATAGAGTCTTTGAAAATGACCCTTATTTTTCAACTTGGTTGGCCTTCACTTATGACCCTGGATGGAGCTATTTTCACCAGAAAAATAAGACTTCACCATAGCACCAGTTTGGATTCGATTATATTCCCTCCCTCGGGAATTTTGGGATGAGGAAATACTCGAAGGAATTGGTAATACCTTTGGAAAAATTTTCAAGGTCTCAAAGATCATCAAAACTATCGCTACACTACTTATGCTTGCATGCGTGTCTATATGGATCTCACCAAGGCATTGCCATACTCCATAAGTATTTTTTATCAGGAAAAAGAATGGGTTCAAACTCTCGATTACGAGCACATCCCCTTTCACTGGAGACATTGCCATGAACATGGCCACTTATTTTGAGACTACCCCCTAAATGATCAAGCCAATTCCTCCCCATCTTCATCCAATCAAGATGTAAACAACTTTGAGAATGTTCCATCCAAGAAAAAATACATAACAAATCCCAATCCCCCACCTCCCAATAAGGATTTCAAATCTTGAAACTCTTTTGGAACCTCTCCTAGGAAGGGGAATACTAGGTCGGCATTCAAGAACAACAAGGACCATCGACAAGCCACACCATAACCATGTCATCCCCAATGGAGGACAATGCCAAAAGGCGCAATACCATGGGATAAGAAGAGATTACCCATCAAAACGAAGAAGTGGAAATGCAGGAGGAAAAAAAAGATCAACTTGATTATGATGAAGGTGAGGATATGGATCTCAAATCCATAGCGGCGGCCTACAAGTAGAAATATCCAAACTCAATCTCTAAACAACGAGCACAACTCCTGAAGGATGCCTTCATATGTAATCAAATATTTAATGGATTTGCATCACAAGGTATGACCTTGAATAACTCTTTAACCTCCTCGCTAGGCATTGAACCCTATTCATCATCGCCTCCAAAAAATCCCAAAGAAAAAAGAAAGAAGAAAGGTAGAAAATCCAATAAGAAGTTGCTTAAAGTTTTAAGTGTGTATCTTGCAAATTCAAGGTGCATTGCTCTAGTGACAGACAAGTATCTCACTATGTACCAAACATAGGATCCTCAAACAAAAAATCCTACAAGAAAAACCTTTGTTGTCATGATCCAGGAAACCAAATGTCCCCATTCTCTGCTTCAATACCTTGCCTCTCACCTCTGGCTAGGTTCTTAAGCTATTTCCATTGATGCTCGTGGCTCGTCTGATGACCTTTCCCTTCTCTGGAACCTCGAGAACACAATGTTATCTAATTTATCTCCACTAAACACACTCTCTCCACAAAATTTTAATTGATATGCTCCTCCACCATTGGCTTCCTTAACAATGTCTATGTGTAAATGTGGATGAAACTGCACAAATAAGATCTAGCTAGAAAATGACATACACAGTTTGCAGAAAAATAAGAAAATACATAAACAAGAGAGAGAGAGAATCAAAGAATTGTATTAACTGTATTCCACACTCAAAGAGTGAATAATTTACAATAGATATAGGTTACATGAGTAACTAATGCGCCATAGTAGTGATCTAGAGAGATCTAGACACTCACTGATAGACATTGGCATGAACTACCACCCGATCCTAGTTAATTGATCCATGCAATCATCAGTTAACTGAGACACATGTGTGGAAGTGAGACACACATGCAACTGCTTGTGATAAAACCTAGGTTTCCATGCATGAGTGTCTTCCACTAGTCTAACTGAGTGTAATTGACTCTGAGCTGAAGAGGAACGCTTTATTTTGTAGGAGAATATTCTTTATAGAGAATATTCTCATCTAAGGAATCGTTCTCAACATTGGACTATCAAACTTAGGAGAATAATTCTAGGTGAGTCTGTAATATCTCCAACACCCCCCCTAAACACTACTAGGGTGTACATGATGAATGGGTCCCGAAAATAAAGGCCATGTTAGGTACCCATTATACAATGAATATAAGAATGAAACACTAAAAAATGAGGAAAGAGGGAAAACCTCATGGGAAAAACCCACCCTCAAGGTAAAATGAATAAGAAAAAAAATGAGAAGGAAAAAAAAGCAGTTGCTAAGCAATTATGTCCTTCACTCCACGCAGACCTCACAACTGTGCAAGTTTGTGCTCGTTGAAGAATTTTTTGAAGATGTAGATGTTTGCATGGATTTGATGAAGTAGATGCACCAGTGAGATGTCCACACATATCCAAAATATCTTTTTTTAATGAATAATATCCAAATGAATTTTGGATGAAACTTTGAAAATCGTGCAGCTGTTTTTGGAAAAGACATTGAAAATTTACGGATTTTAAAATTCTCATAACGTCACTTCCCAGACTCTCTTTCGAACGATTGGTTTTTTGAAATTGGGTATTTTTTCAAGAGGAATTCATATATCCAATTTTTTTATGAAAATTCTTCTTAGAAAATATCATAATTGAATATGATGTACGTGGTCCCCTTTTGGACTCATGATATGCATGCATGGTGCATGATTGTTTCTCTTGATATGCATGCATGGCGCATGCAAACGTTTTTGCATGTGAATCTTGAGATGCTTGCATGATATATTTCGTATTAAATTTAGAAAAAAAATATGAAATGTAGACATCATTTGAAATTAATGGAACAAGAATTTGCGCAGATACTTGTGTAGAAGACTCTTCGGAATAAGAGGTTTGGTATTTTGATGGTTTCTCTTCTAGATCTATCTTGTCAACATTTTGCATGAAATCTTCCTTATTCCAAAATAGAACCTCCAATATGGTCCATAATTCATTTGGATTTGAGTCTCGTGATTCATCATATACTTGGTGGAGAATTTCGGGAGAAATAGACAAGAAGATACATCCTATGGACATATCTCATCTATTTAGAAAGTTGTTTTTCTCATCGATGGAATCATGAAATACTTCCATTGCCATAGTTATTTGGTACAAGCCTCTGCATCTGAGCCGAAGAAGAATTTTTGGCTTCCACTCCAAATAGTTATGAGGCATGAGAAGTGATTTTGGTGAATAATCCATCTTTTCTACATTCTTCAATCCTCAGTACTTGCAAAAATAATTTGGTGTGTCTTTTTCCTTATAATCCGTCAGCTCTGATACCATGTAAATGTGGATGAAACTGTACACATAAGATCTATTTAGCAAATGAATTCAGGCCCATTCATAGATCGCAAGGACTCACTGACAATACCAAATAGGCAGATCAAAACAGGCTCACAAACTTGTCTAAAAACCCTATTAATGAAAACACAAGAAATATTTTGATGAAAAGAAAGCTATGTTGAGGTCAGACCTAGGATATAGGCTACTATAATAGAGACCAGGGATAGATCAAGAAAACCCCTTAGAAGTGTGACTTCTGACAGGGAAGAGGATGACTTCCTCTTCTTTTCTCAACACAGGCACGCTACTGACACTTTAGCAACCTGCGTATGTACGCGGGCTATCCAAAGGCAGGGCATGTATGCACATGTGCAGGCCCACTACAGGTCGCGTACACCTCTGCAAATTCTCAAAAAAGTGAAAACTAACAATCAAGCATAGGCAGGGAATACTGGTATGGAAGACCAATATCCCTTAAAGACATAGAAGCTTACAGGAACTCAAAAACAATGAATAAATTGATTCAAAAACACCCAAATAAATATCCCCAAAGACCCTAGAGGCTTCCCCAATACGGTCGCCAATTCTCCTATAGTGGGAGCTGAAGCAGAATTTTTGGCTTCCACTCCAAATAGTTATGAGGCATGAGAAGTGATTTTAGCGAATAATCCATATTTTCTACATTCTTCAATCTTCAGTACTTGCAAAAATAATTTGGTGTGTCTTTTTCCTTATAATCCGTCAGCTCTGATACCATGTAAATGTGGATGAAACTGTACAAATAAGATATATCTAGCAAATGACATACACAATTTGCAGAAAAATGAGAAAAGACGGAAACGAGAGAGACAGAGAGATAGAGAATCAAAGAATTGTATTAATTGTATTCCACACTCAAACAATGAATAATTTATAATAGATATAGGTTACATGAGTAACTAATGCACCTCAGTAGTGATATAGAGAGATCTAGACACTCACTGACAGACACTGGAGTAAACTGCCACCTAGTCCTAGTTAATTGATCCATGCAATCATCAGTTAACTAAGACACATGTGTGGAAGTGAGAGAGACACGTACAATTGTTGGTGATAAAACCAAGGTTTCCATGCATGAGTGAATTCCACTAGTATAACTGAGTGTAACTGACTCTAAACTGAAGACGAAAACCTTATTTTGTAGGGAAATATTCTCCTCATCTAAGGAATCGTTCTCAATATTGGACTATCAAACTTAGGAAAATAATTCTAGGTGAGTGTGTAATATCTCCTACACTATGGACCCCATACCCCTACTAAAGAAAAACCATTTTATTGATTCTCTGCAATCCCTCCAACCCCTTTTATCCAACCAACATTGGATCATAGGAGGGAACTTCAATATCCCTGCCTCTCTCTCTGAAAATCAAGGAGGAATAAGAATACTTGGCCATGGCTCTCAATCCATAACTGACACCATACACTCACTGAATCTAGTGGACATTGAAACTACCAATGGAGTCTTCACTTGGAAAAACCATCGGAGAGGCCCACTATAGGTTGCTTCCCTCCTGGATTTCTTCCTTGTCTCTGAAACGATCCTTATTTACAATCTACATCCCCTAGCTACCATTCTCCCCTAGGGTGGTTCGGATCATTGGCCTATTCTGCTTCACCTTGACCTACATGGTAGTCCCCTCAACCGAACATTTCACTTTGGAAGCTTCTGGATGAACCACCCAGAATTCCACACTACCTTTAAATCTTTGTGGGATAACTTCAATCCTCACTCTCATTCTCCTATGTACAAATTTCAACAAAAACTCAAGCATTTCGAGAAGAAATTAAATCTGGAATAAGGAAGAATTTGGCAATATTTTTTAAGAGAAAAAAATAGATAACTCAAAGAATGGAGCAGGTACAACAAGCAATAATAAATGAAGGAAAACCTGAAGCACTTCCACAAGAGGAAGAACACCTTCAAACCAAATTAAATGAATGAGAAAATCAGGAGGAGATCTTATGGAAGAAAAAATCAAGAATCAGATGGCTCAAAGAGGGGGGGAAAAGAACTAAATGTTTCCATGAGTCAATGATTCATTGCAGGCATCATAATCACATCATTTCCCTCAAGGACATCTAGGGAAATAATTTGACAAAGTATAGTGACCTAGAACAAGAACTAGTCAATCACTTTCGAACTCTCTTAACTGAACCAAAAGAGGATTGTCGACCTTCCATCCTGAAAATCACTCAGCATGTCCCCCTCCTTGTCTCTTTAGAACAAAATGAGGCCATCATGAGACCCATCACCCCTGAGGAAATTGAGCAAGTCATTTTTTATATGCCTAAAAATAATTCTTTGGGCCCTAATGGATTCACAACTGACTTCTATCAAGCATTTTGGTCTGTCATAAAATGGGATGTTTGGGAAGTGGTCGAAGACTCTAGACTGCATTCTAATGTACTCCCAAACCTCAATGCCACCTTCTTGTACCTCATCCTGAAGGAAGATAAGGTGGAAGAGCCCAGTAAATTTTGTCCCATAGTCCTATATAACGTCATATTCAAAATCATTACTAAAGTCATTGCCAATCGACTCAAACCTTTTCTTCCATCCTTAATTTATCCTGAGAAAACTTGCTATGTTGAGGGCAAGAAGATCCTTGATGGAATCATTCTATCCCATGAAGTCATCCATTCACTCAAGACTACCAATACTCTGAGCATGCTTCTCAAATTTGATATTTCTAAGGCTTTCAATAAAATCAATTGGAAATACATCCATCAAACCCTTGAGGCCTTTGGTTTCTCCCAACCTTGGATAAACTGGGTATTTTCTCTCACATTCTCTATTTTTTTCTTTATTATGATAATGTCTCTCCATCTCAACCTTTCTCTCCCTCTTGTGAAATCCTCCAAGGAGATCCCCTCTCTCCTTTTCTTTTCATCCTCATGGAAAAAGGTCTTGGTAGAGGAATCAAAGTGGCTATAGAAGAAAACAAGTTGAAAGGAATTCGCCTCCATAATGATGACCAATCAATCCCCCATCAAAAATTTGTGGATGACACCATGTTAATGGCCCAACCTATAGTCCATGAAGCTAAAGACATCCAGAAAGTACTTATAGACTTTGGGGAGGCCTCAAGTACTGATATAAATATTTCCAAATCCCAAATATTTTTCTTTCACACTCCCCCTGCAATACAGGTTCATATAACAAGAATCATTGTTTTCTAAAGGATCTCACTTCCATCCAAGTACCTTGGCACCCCACTAGTCGATAATGGGCTCTGAACCTCATCCTGAGAAGATCTCATCACTTGTCTGAATACAAAATTAGCTAATCGGTCCTTCAGAGTGCTCAACACCCCTAGACGTTTGGTTCTCCTCAAATCGGTTCTCCAAGATATGAACCTATATTTATTCTCGACCATGGCCACCCCCAAGTCTATTCTGAAAGCAGTCCAAAACCTTCAATGCACCTTCCTATTTGGGGGAGCTCCAAAGGAAAAAAATAGGCACTTGTTGCATGGGATAAAATCTTCCTCCCCAAGCTTAAAGGAGGCCTTGGGCTCAGAGACCCTATAACCTTAAGTTCTATCCTCGACGCCAAAACTTGGTGGAGATGGATTACCTATAAAGATACTCTCTGGGATCTTATTAGAATCTATGGTAATATTAGACTCTATGGTAGTATTAGGGGCTCTCATATATGTAATGCATATTGGAAAAATAAAGCTCTTATTCATTCCCACTGATTCTCGGAAATTAGAGATGAAGATTTTAACGGGAAAGGAGATTCTTGATGAAGTTAGTTCATGGATCCCGGATACTGGTAATACTCGTTCTAGAGTTTCCCAATACTTAAATACTGTAGGGATTACTGGCACCTGAAATTGCTTTTGGGTCGTTCCCTTACCGACCACAAAGAGGAGAAACAAGAGGTCATGCTTCAACTCAACGAGATAAAAGTGCAGCTCTGTTTACTTGACCACAAAATGAACCTATAGGCACACAATTTGGCTAGAACGAATCTCTCAACAGTAGATATGCCTCAACCCCAGGTGCTTGAGGCTAATGGCCACCCCTCTTCTTAGTTTCTTCATAATAATTAGTTTTCTTAGCCTAATTTTTCATATTGGAGGTTCTCCAAACCCACCTCATGGATGTAAAGCTAGGAAAATGAAAGGCTAAATTTTTGTAATGCAAACTCTTTAATGAAAATATAAAGAATGATAATTATTAAAAAAAATAAAAAATTAAAAGAATAATATTAAAATAAAATAATTTCAAAACAAAAGGTAATAAAATAAATTTAAAAGATTATAAATAAATAAATAAACTTAAAAAAAAATTATACTAATATTTGCCGATGATCAATTGAATTAGGATTTTAAAAATATTTTTGATTGAATTAAAATTATCCTGAAACAATTAAATTATGATTTAGGAATAAAATTCAAAATTATTTTAAATGGATTACGATTTTAAATAAAATTTAAAATGATTTTTAATTGACTGAAAGTTCCATAACCAAATGTACCTGGCATGGTTTTCACGACTCTTTAATATCACTTGATAACTCAATTGAAAGGAGAAAAAAATTAACATTTAAAAAACCTAATTAAATAAAAAAACAAAATAAATAAATAAAAAATAATTTACGTCATAATAACCAAATATATTTTGCACGGTATTCTTATTTTTATAATTATAATTAATTTTTTAATAAAATAGTTTACATACTACATGAATATTTTTTTTTAATTATATTAGATAAATTTCTAAATAATAAAAAATAAACAAAACAAATAAATGGAATAAAAAATTATAATTACATTAGATAAATTTTTAAATTATCAAGATAATAAATAATTTATATCAGAAAGAAATTGTATTTTTAATTATATTAAATATTTTTTAAAATAATTAAGATAAAAGTTTTATAGTTGCAAGGAACTGTTCCAGCATTTTTTAACGTGTTTGAAACTAGTTCTCTAAGTTCTGGGAGATTGGAAACTAGTAGGGAACGTCCCCAATTGACTGAGAACTCATTTGGGAATTTGGGAGCTTCAACATCAAGGAAATGGGAGCTCGAGAACCAGTTTCCTAAAAAGAAAGCTTTAAATTAGAATTCTATTAAATTAAAATGTAAATATTTTTGTTTCATTATTACAAATACATAATTTATTACAAATATTTTCATTATATTTATTCAAAATATCACTATAAAACTAAGACTAAAGTGCACTTAAATATTATTTCAAAAATTAGTTAAGTAAAAAAACTTTTTTGATTTTTCCAATAAAAAAAGAATAATGCTTCAAATTTATTTTAAGAATAATTTTTTTTATTTTTTTTTGGTGTGCACACATTGTAAGTGAGGGGAGTTGAACTCGAAACCTCATGGAACTTTTCCATTTTCACGGCACTTGCCAGTTGAGCTCATGTAAAGTTTAATTTCAAATAGATGTTAAAATTGTATATATGTATTTTCAATTTTCTTTCTCATTTTTTAATGGAATATATATGAATATTGAAGTTTCAGTATTGTTTTAAATATATTCATATAATTATTAATACAAATTAAATTAGTAATTTCAATATTGTAGTTGTTGCAATAGGAGAAACATTGTCCTCCATTAACTTTCAATTTTATTGAAATAAGATTTAAAATATATTAATATCTCTATACATTGTAATCCAAAGTATCATTGTAATATAAATTTTTTTTTAATATATATATCAGTGGAGCTCCCATCTTCTCTTATATCCACGTTCCCAAAATTCCCAAGTTTGGAAAACTGATACAACATAAAACAAAACAAATAAATGAAATAAATGAAATAAAAATTTCTTATTATATTACATAAATTTATAAATAATCCAGATAAAACAAATAAATAAATTATATTCATGTTCATACAAAAAAAAATTAAAAAATTGTATTAACGTTCATAAAGACCAAGAAATTATATTAACGTTCATAAAGCCCACATGGGATAGTCGAAGTACAATAGTGCCCTTGATATATATAAGGGCTAAGAAAACGAAATTAGCCAGACGAAACAGTCCACTTAGAAACCAAATGATAGGTTCCTTATACCTGGTCTCTTCTAGCATTTCCTTTATGAAAATATAAGAAAATCTGCTTGGATATGAAAGTATATAATCATAATAAGGTCTACAAATAAAAACATACATATATGCATCCATCGGTCATATTAATATTCAAGACCTTGCAAGAATCTGTGTAAGCAGTTTTGTTAACATATGAGATGCCGTTAGCTGTGGAAGATGGCCATCTGTGTCAAGTATGTGCACTGAATTCTTGTCTCCTCCAAGTTTGCTTTGCATGTAATATGGCACGCTCAATGGAACTGCTATATCCTTCCTAGTCTGGATGATGCTACACGGGATCTTCACATCGCATAATATGCTTCGCAGATCACTCTCGAAAATGCTTTTGGCAACCACAAGTGCTATTTCAGGCTTCATATTCATCATTTTTCTACTGAATTCCTTCACCAGAGAGGGCTGATCCACGCCAATTAGCAGAGGAGCGAAGCCTGAAACCCATGCTGAATAGTCGGATTTTATCGCGCTGAAAAGTCCATCGATGTCTCCACGTTCGAATCCTCCCTCGTAGGATTCATCGTTCAAATACCTGAAGATACAACAACAACAATGTCTGCATGACTGAGTACAGAAAGAACAGAGAAAACTTTATGGAGATTAAAGCTTGAGTGGCTATAGTTCGGTTCTGTTACCTTGGGGAAGCACATAGTAAGATTAATCTTTCAAACAACTCTGGTCTTTTGATGGAGGCAAGACAGCCCACAATTCCAGAAACTGAATGACCTACGTACACGCACTTGTCAACTGTAAGCTCATCTAAAATGGCGAGAAGATCGTCTGCATAAACAGAGAGGGAATCCCTATATCGGTCGAAGTCGAAATGCTTGGGATCGACACTGCCAGAGAAAACCATATCGAATACGATGACCTTGAAATCAGGCAGCAGGTAGGGCAGAATATCTTTCCACATCGACTGGTCGCCCCCAAAGCCGTGTGAGAGAACTAATATTCTCTCGCCAGAGCCGAAAACTCTTACGTTAAGAGCTTCTATCAGTTCACGAGATTCTGATTTCACCATTTTCGGAGGCCAGGAACTGATTGCCTTCTTCCCTTGGCAGCTAAAATATATCTAATCGAATCGGGTGCGAAGTTCTGGGATTCCTGGAGGTGTAAGGCAGGCAGGCTAGTGATAATAACATAACCTAATTCATCTCCAGGTGTAAGGCAGGCAGGCTAGTCATAATAAAATAACCTAATTCATATCCAATTGCTGAGACGCCCTCAAACGATTCTATGAAACCTAGGCTAGTGATAATAACATAACCTAATTCATCTCCAATTGCTGAGACGCCCTCAAGCTCTTCTATGAAACCTAGCTATATTCAAAATGAGAACCAAACAGGAACTTTTTATCAATTTCTTGTGGAATCAATCCAAGGGATTCACAAAATCCATAACACAGAGAATTCCTATCCCGTCGACAGACATTTAAAGTCCTCCTCCTGAGTGTATGACTCAACGGGGCAGGAATCACGGGTGTTATTCGATGGAAGGTTATTAATCAGTTAAATAACGTTATTAACTGATTAATACCTAATCAGGAATCTAGCGAGATTAGGTACTGGTCAGTAGGAACGTTATTAATCAGTTAAATGACGCTGGTCCTATTTTGCGATAATTGCAGTCACATGGCAGCTACCACGAGTGCGTATGACGATAGGTTTAATGAAGTTTGTTGTTGCGTTAAATGCATTACACAGATATGAACACACAGAAGCTTTTGGAATTAAAAGTTGCACTGCTAAGGAAATGACGTTCAATCAGAAAGGTCAACATTCACTGGTTGCGTGCAATTTCGACCTTTTCAGAGTACGTTTTCTCAGCAAACTTTACGGCACCAGACATGCTTGCCATAAATGAAGATGTAATTTTGATATTTGATAATGGGTAGAAAATTTTAAGGTTTTTTTTAATAAAGTATCAAATAAATTTAAAAAGGTTTTATGGTTTAAAGGGTTTATAATGTGTGTGTTTTTTTTTGGGAGGTAATAGATACAAAGGATAAGTTTCAAGGGATAGCTCAGTTGGCAAGATGTGTGCACGCTCTCCCAGTTTGGGGAGAGGTCACAGGTTCAAGCCTAGCTATGAGTCTCTGGGGCTGCTGCTTTTCCACTCCCATATCAAACCTTCTTTACTTCGTCTCAATAACAAAATAAAAATAAAAATGGTTGACTAAAAAATACTTTCACATATTAAATCAAACACTCTTTATTTCCTAATTTTGGTCCCAATAACGAAAAAAAATGGTCGACTAATTTAATGCCCACTTCAATTCAACCATTTGAATGAATGGTATCGTGATTTTCGCCCAAAAGAAAAGATACTTTCATAGTTGGCAAGAATTGCAAATTAATTTGCAATATTTTAAAAGTAAAAATAAAAATGGTAAACCCCTCTTACAATTTTAACAATCAAAATTGCAAAGCAGCCATTAGTAATTGTTAAAAAATAATCAAATTGTATTGAAAGGAACACCGTAATATGTTAATAGGTTTGTTATTTGTAATATATATATATAATTTTTTTTTTTAATTTAGAAGAGAATTTTGTAAAAAATTATAATGTTTGTTTTATATATATATATATATATATATATATATATATATATATATATATATATATATTAAAATAAAAATACTATTAAAAAAAATGTCAAATCAAAATTTAAGTAAAAAATATGGTGTGATAAAGAGTTAGAAGAAAAAAGAAAATTAAGGTATTATAAAGATGTAATAAACCTTAATCTAGAAGATCAAAATTATCTATTTGTTTTGCCAAGTGAAAAGAAAAAAATAAGCATTGCTAAGATAAGAATAAATTCTCACTAGCTCCATAGTGAAACTAGCTTTGGTGTATCACCTTTGAACAGTGAGAAGATTGAAGATGAAAAACACTTTCTCTTAGATTGTCCAGCCTGTACCCTAAAGAATCCCAAGTAATCACTTACCCTCTTAAGGTCTCATAGACCAATTCGATCTTAGTGGACCTTAATCATCATCATCATAAAATAATTAAGATTAATATTTTGACAAAATAAGAAACTATTAATTTTAAATAGTTATTTTATTTTATTTTAATTTTATAAAAAAACAAGATTAAAATTTAGACAAAATAAAAAGTTATTAATTTCAAATATTTATTTTATTTAATTTTAATTTTATAAAAAAAAAATTAAAAATTTCACCAAATAAAAAGTTTTATAAAAATTTAGTCTTAGGTGTAGGATAATTGGTGATAGAGTGTGTTGTTAAAGAAATTAATTTCAAATATTATTTAACAATACTTTAAAAGTCTAATAAATATGATATAAAATTATCTATTCAATAATTTTTTATATATATATTTTGATATAAAGATAAATCATTAAAATAAAATAATAATTCTAAAAATTGTATGTTTATATAAATATATATTATTTTAATTATTAATATTATTTTTAATAAAATGATAAAAATTTCAAAAAACTAATAATAATAAATGGATTTACTATTAAAAAAATATGGTTAACTCTAAAACTAATAATGTGTATTTATAAATCCTTATATATACTTTTAAAATAATTGTTACAAAGTGACGTTGCCCACCTATATCTATAATGAATTTGCCTTATCACATCAAGACACTTCATAAAGATAAAAATTCAACATATAATTTACACCTTTTTTTTTTATATAAATTTTCCATACTTTTTAAATAATTTTTACAAAGTGACGTTGCCCACCTATATCTATAATGAATTCGCATTATCACATCAAGACACTTCATAAAGATAAAAATTCAACATATCATTTACACCTTTTTTCCTTTATAAATATTTCCGCACAGATAATTTACATTAAGAGAAAAACAATTTAACATATAGTTCATATTTACAAAAAGAAGGATATGATAAATTTTAAAATAAAAATATTTTTTATAAATCCACAAACACAAGCGTTTTGAATATTTACTAAATAACTTAATATAACTTTTACTCATTCTTTAATTTCATACTCACTTTGTCATTAGATCATTTGATCTTATCTCATTAATACAATTCATACGAACGAATAAAGGACAAGGGACTTCGTTCACTCAATTATTTGACTAGTAAAATTTACAAAGAAATTTTTATTTGATCTTATCTCATTAATACAATTCATACGAACGAATACAAGACAAGGGACCTCGTTCGCTCAATTATTTGACTAGTAAAATTTACAAAGAAATTTTTAAAAAAGAATGTGATAAATTTTAAAATAAAAACATTTTTTTATAAATTCACAAACACAAGTGTTTTAAATATTTATTAAATAACTTAATGCACTTAATTTTTACTCACTCTCTAATTTCATATGAATTCACTTTGTCATTTGATTTTATCACATTACGACAACTCACAATAATAAAGACTCCAACACACATCATGTTTATAAATCCTCAAAAGTTATGATTCTCACATACATAATAATAATAAGTAAATCTTTATGAACAACATGTTTATAAGAACTCATAGGTTATGATTCTCACATACATAATAATATTTTTTTTCCCGAGAAAATGGTCATCCAAACCTTAAACCCAATTGGTAAAAAACATTTTTTAATAACATAAATGTGAATTACACAAAAGAAACAGGTTGGGAGAATCCTTTGAACATCAAAAGAAACGAGTTAGAAGAATTCTTTAAGCATCATGTTGAAGCACATAAAAAATCACTAGGAGATAGATGGATATGAAATGTTGCATTTAGAGTATTAAAGATATGGTGAACTTGATAAAAGATTATGCAGCTCCTACACAATTCAATCTCTTTGTTATGTGGAAAAAGACACATTGGATGAACCAATTGCTCATTACAAGTGAGGTTGAAAGACCACATCTCATACATATTATGAGAAATAAGCCTGAAATTGAATGAGATGATGTTTAACACTCTTAATAAAAATGATGAATTGAAATTGAATGATGTTTAACATTCTTAACAAAAACGACGAATTTAAAAGAAATACATAGTGACTTCGACCTATTACCAACAAGCTCAAAGGTAAATCTACATATCATATAAACCTCTCATCTAAAGAAAAATTAATATATAATAGACGAAGTTGGTTTAGACGATTGTTAAGTCAAATACACTTATCAAATAAACATCTTAGTGGAAAAATACTAAAAAGAACTACACACTGATGTCTTACTCTCTTATCCCATTTTATGCAATGTGATCATCTTGATGAGGGATTGCACATAAGTCTAAAACGTCAAAGCCAAGTAAATGAGGGATTGCACATAAGCCTAAAACGTCAAAGACAGGTAAATGTATGTAGGTTTTTCTTAATTCTATATAAATCACTACATAATATGATTGAATTGAAGAGATACATATTCCGATCATAGGGTTCTCCATGTTTATTTCATTTTGATTTTAGAATTAGGTGTCACAATATCTTAAAGGTAATTTTACGATAGCAATCTACAATGCCAAGTTTGTGACTTTTTTTTTATTGGCTTCAAGGTTTGTATCATCATCATTTTGAAAAATCAATTGATTTAGTCGCCACACTCTATGATAACCATGTGATGATTTTGAGTCTTGGAACACTTTATGATAACTATGTGATGAATTTGAGGATTTTAAAAATCATTTTTATTTTTTAAGTTTTATTTATATTGATATGGTAATTTGTTTTGGTGTGACTTGTCAAAAAGAAAATCAAGTCATAGAGAGCTTCAAAATAACATCTAGAGAATATTAGAGTTTCCAAGCCTATGCCTAATTAATTTATAGAGGTTGAAAACTTCATTTAAACTAAAATAACTAGAGGATAATAAAACTAACAATAGTGTGACCCAAAAAATCATAACTACATAGAGTGACAACATAGGATAACCACATAAGAGAACAACAAAGAAACTTATCAATCCTCGCCTTAAGGGATTGGAGGCTTGAAATCTTGAAGATTATGGAAGCCTTGTTGATGTCATGTTTAGCCTCCTCATCAATGATGACTATATTTGAGGAGGTTCCTTGGGAGTTCCTAGCACAATCCTTGTCACTAACCTACCCATATGCCACCTCAATTTTGATGTTAAAGACTAGTCTACAGAGAACCTCAAACTTGGCTTCAAACAACATGAACCTATCCAACAATTCCTCGTGTTGAGTTCCATGCTCCTGGAGCGCTTTGGAAATGAGGGCCTTGGTGAACTGATAGTGCTTAGTGGCTCCAAAAAAATTTGGTATCCTTTCTCCTTAAGAAACGCAAGTCAAAGGACCACCCCTAAAAGTCCTTCTTAATCTACGCTTTTTGCACATGCTTCTGCTTCTCCTAAGAAATTTCCTCCATTATGTTGACCTCCTCTTTTAGCTTAGCCGAGAACATTGTTTGGAAGGTCTAATCATCCCTCTTGGCCACCCTTGCGTCCCTTATCGTGGAGGGTGTTGTGGCCTCACCGGGAGTAGGCCAAGCGACATTCCTATGCCTTCTCCTCCAACCCCTCAAGATGGATTCAGGAGCCTCCACATCAGAGTAATTTGGTGTGTCAATGAAATGATATGGAAACATGAATATAGGGTCCCAACGTGCCATGAACAGGGAACTAGAAAAATTGCCACCACTGAAGAAAACCATCGAGACCAAGGAATGGACAATGAGGCCCATGACCCAAAATCATACTCAAGAACCAAAAACTAACAAGGACACTGAGAAAATCCACCAACCAAATCGTCAAGCTAATATGAAATCGACCCTCGAAGTTTCCTTTCCAAATCCCTTGACCCCTCTGACCTCTCCTATTTTGGTTGTTGAGGGCAGTAAATCAGAGGGAGTCTCCCCTATACCACAACCATAATAAAATAAATAGGATCATCATCAAATGGTATCTCCAATTGGACATTCCAATAGAGTCATCGAGGACCTCTAAGACAAATGCAACATAATTTCCCCACACAGACAAGATAACCAATCTCTAGGACACTTTTGAAACTAGGAAACGTTGAAAGCGCCCACTGTTAGGAAGAATCTTTCCTCCCTCACCAAAAAAACCCAATCCCCCTCCTTCTATCATGATGCTCAGTTTTCCCACCATTCCCACTTAATTACTAAAGCAAGTTCTCTCTAGGCGAGTCATAACCATTGTCTGAGTCCTTTCGTCCTTTCTCCTCGAGGCTCCTTCTCCTTAGACTAGTATCCATTATGTTATGTCGCAACCCCATACCACATTTGTCACATCACTCATCTAAATGGAGAGACACCTCATCCTCATGTATTACCTCATACTTGTGACATCTTTAGCATTTTAAAAAGTTTGTGGTTTCAATATTTTTCATTATATAGATGACTCAAGTGTTGTGGGTTGTGTTTTTCAATATTTTTCATAATACATACAATTTTGTTGTCTCCAATATCCCTCCCTTATTTCAATTTCCTTCCCATTT
>ML787778.1:382256-418585 GCA_009831015.1 Picea engelmannii
TGCTTGAAATCTAACAAGAAAGTGTTGGATCTGCATATTTGAATGGTTAAATTTATATAATGCATATTCTAGAAGTTTTTCAACATACTGAATCTATTTATACATTCAAAAATACAATTTAAACAACAAAAAATTGCAATTTCTTTTAAATTTGTCTAACCAAATTCCAACTAAAAAACAAAACATAAAACAATTAAACAACACCTAATTAAACTATTACATATTTAACTTACTCCAGCCTCTATCTTTACCAACATTTAGATAGTAAAATACACATTATCCATGTTGACATTCAACTAATCTGGTGCTATTAGATACACGAGTATTCATTGCTCATTACTATGCTGACAAAGAAATGGAGTACTATTAGGCCCACTGTGTTCATTACTATTACGTATATGTTCACCTTTTGAGTAAGGAGGTGCTATTGGCACAGTCAGAATAAAGTAATGGGAGTGCTGTTCAGTAGCCTGAGTATTCATTACTATCAGGTACATTGAGTAAATATTGTTAACCTGCCACAGGACAGGACTTTATTTTGCCTTAGGTTAAACGTTGTACGAAATGGTGATATATATAGCTTGATTTAAGTAAAAAAAAATAAAAATTAATTTTTAGAATAGCTAGACAATTTCTTTTATTTTTATTATTTTTATTTTGAATAGGTAATATTTTTTTATTTTGAATAGGTAACAAGTTATGTATTATTGAAACAATGTAATTCTGTGAATTATGTTTTAATATAATCTCGTAGAATAGCTAGACAATTTCTTTTATTTTTTATTTTGAATCCTTAACAAGTTATGTGTTATTGAAACAATGTAATTATGTGAATCATGTTTTAATATAATTTCTAAATGATTGTTTTGAAAGAATCACATTAATAAATGTGAATCATGTTTTAATGTGATTCATTTTTATTTTGAGTGGATAGCATTTTATGTGTTATTCATTGTATTATCAAAATGTATTATGATTTTAATAATAATAAAAATTTTGAAAACAAAATTATAATCAAAGTGAAAGTTGTTTGTGAATTCTGGATATAAATTGTATAAAAAATTTTGAAATGTTTAACTTTTCAAATAAACACTTCACTTATTATCAGAGACTATTAACATCATGAAGTTTGAAAAAAATATCAAAGTAACATTTCACCACTATCAAATCATAGAACAGTTAGACAACTTCCTTTATTTTTATTTTGAATCGGTAACAATTTATGTGTTATTGAAACAATGTGATTATGTGAATCATGTTTTAATATAATCTCGAAATGATTGTTTTGAAAGAATCACATTAAGAAATGTGAATCATGTTTTAATGTGATTCATTTTTATTTTGAGTGGATAGCACCTTATGTGTTATTCGTTGCATTATCAAAATGTATTATCATTCTAATAATAATAATTTTTTTGAAAACAAAATTATAATTAAAGTGAAAGTTGTTTGTGAATTCTAGATATAAATTGTATAAAGAGTTTTGAAATGTTTAACCTTTCAAATAAACACTTCACTTATTATCAGAGACTATTAATATAATGAAGTTTGAAAAAAATATCAAAGTATCACTTCAAGCGTAATCAGAGACCATCAAATCATAGAACAACTAGACAACTTTCTTTATTTTTATTTTGAATAAACAATGTGATTCTGTCAATCATGTTTTAATATAATCTCCAAATGATTGTTTTGAAAGAATCACATTAATAAATGTGAATGATGTTTTAATGTGATTCATTTTTATTTTGAGTGGGTAGCACCTTATGTGTTATTCATTGCATTATCAAAATGTATTATGATTCTACTAATAATAAAATTTTTGAAAACAAAAGTATAATTAAAATAAAAGTTGTTTGTGAATTCTGGATATAAATTGTATACACAATTTTGAAATGATTAATTTTTCAAATAAACACTTCACTTATTATCAGAGACTATTAAAGTAATGAAGTTTGAAAAAAATATCAAAGTAACACTTCATTGTAATCAAGACTATCAAAGTAATGAAGTTTGAGAAAAAATATCAAAGACTATTTAAATTTTCAAATAAACAGTTTACTTATTTTATTATCAGAGACTATTAAAGAAATGAAGTTTGGAAAAAATATCAAAGTAACACTTCAGTGTAATCAAGACCATCAAAGGAATGAAGTTAAAAAATATCAAAAACTATTTAACTTTTCAAATAAACACTTCACTTATTTTCAGAGACTATTAAAATAATGAAGTTTGAAAAAAATATCAAAGTAACACTTCACTGTAATCAGAGAACATCACAGTAATGAAGTTTAAGAAAAGTATCAAAGTAATGAAGATCGAAAAAACATCAAAGTAATTTGAAAAAACATCAAAGTAATGAAGTTTGAGAAAAGTATCAAAGTAATGAAGATTGAAAAAAAAGTAAGGAAAAAAAAGCTTATAAAGGATAATTTTTAAAAAGGCCCTTTAGCAAAGAAAGAGACCGTTCAGCCAAGAAAGAGACTGTTGGGAAGTGAAACAAAAATTAGCCATCGAAAATTAATGATACTCAACACAATTTTTATGAGGATGTGGAGAAGTTTATGTACCTGTCTACGTGCAGATGAAGAACATAAGTGAGCATATTTATCAAACCTAAGTAAAGACTATTTTCCTAAGTAAAGACTAAACATGACACACATAATTATTTTCGAATGAATGGTTTGTTATATAGATTTTTTAACAGCATTTGCGTATACAATAATTTAGGTTTTCTCCCATGAGTTTGGAAGAGACAATTGACATGTTTGATGAGATGGAGGTGATTTAAGGAGCGTAGACTTTGCAGTGTCGTTTGGTAGATGGAATTGAAGAAATAGGGGGACCCGATCATCACGACAAACAAAACAATTATCATGAGAACACTCGGGTCGCGTCCAATATCTACCACTGTGTCGTTATGTCATGGAGTGGAGCACCACACACACCTTTATACAAATAATGACATCACTGCTTCTACACATGTTATTTTCTATCAAAGGGTTAAATTGATTTATTTAAAGAGCTTAGGTGCTGCATGGTGTCCTCCTTGCTGTTCCTCCTCGACAATCCATATGTTTATGAGAAGAGTCTTGTTATTAGTCTTTGCTTGATTAGAGTAGGGATTCTTAGTAATCAATTCTCATGGATTTGCATGTTTTATGAAATGAATGTGTTTGATTGATGTGGGATATATTTGGTTTTTTGCTACTTGGTTTAGCAAGGTAATTTTAAATGATATTGTTCATCTTTGGTTATTAGTTTGTGCCATGTTTCACATAATCTGGGTTAGTATTCTAAGTTTTTTTAAATTTCTAAGTAGTACAATGAATGCATTGATTGGGGTATTATTACACTTTGTTTTTGCATCCAAGCTTTATTAACTACTCTATGGTCACAGGGTGAACCATGGTGGTTTAACTAGCTAAGCTAGAGGCGCGGTTTTATGACACATGGGCTTTGGGGGTGGGGGATCGGGGGGTGCACACTTACATAGGTGTTATAGGTATTGGGTGATGGCTTGTTACGAAATGCGCAATCAACAATAGTGAAACTTTCTTTCTAAAGAAAAAATCAATAGTGGGGTTGTAACTTTGCCCCTTGTTGAGATCACCTAAATGCTTCATATGGAAAATGAGATTGATAACTAGAGCCCTTGAGTCACATACCTTTGTATGTATTAGTTGTCCTAACCCCTCTTTTTTATCTTTGTTTTTGTCTCTAGAATTTTATCTCTAATTTTGTATGGTTTACTTTGATGCACTTTGATTCTATGAATTCATAAAATCCCATAGCCTAATCCAATATTTTGGTGTAGAGGTGTTCACCACTTCAAGGGTCTCTTGCAAACCCTGATTTTTCCCTATCCAGGGATCTTTTTGAGTGGGTGATTTCAGTGGGGAGCATGTGGGTTTCTATTTTTTTACAACTAGGTGGAAGCCAATATCACCACATAACATACATGATCCTTCCACACAACCTCATGCAAATGTGTATACTTTCCTTTTTTCATTACACAGGGAAATGATTATGATTACCTCGACCAATTAGGTCTCCTATTTGGAAAGATGGGTCTCATCCCTCAAATGCAAATAATCTCCTTGATATTAAGTTTGACCTTAATCTTAATATATATGAAAAAACACAAATTATAATGCAATGAGAGAGTAAAAGGAAAAAATGACTCATTTCTACCTAAAGGATAGTAAGAATGCCCCTAGGTTAGATTAAGCCTCAAGTCATAATCTCTTGCATCTCTCCTAATGAGAGTGCCTTTGAGTCTGAATGATAAGAAAACACAAATGGGTTATTAGGTAAGCCACTTATCTAAATATTATTACAAAGACAAGCTTGATAGATAGATATATATTTTTTCTTTAAAATGTCCACGAAATCATAGATCTAAGGGACACAAAGTTATGACTTGAGGCACTTCACCTTTCTAGGTCTACAAATAGGAATCCATATACATATACGGCTTCCTTAGCTAATACATGACCATGTATTAGATTGTAGGGAGAGGTGAAAGTAGTATAACACCAAGCCCTTGAACCCTAGGTTATCTTACTATAGTGGCATATCTCTATGTTGGGATGTCAATGCACTTGTTTAGTTATTTTTTGGTTAATTTTGTGACTTGCTAGCTTATAAGAGTTTTGTCCCATGTAGGTAATAGGGATAGAAATAAAAATGGGTATTAAAAATGCCATAAAAAATGGATACCTACTATATCTAGTAAAACTAGGTATAGTCTTAATTGGATAGATGTATTGGGAGGGGGGTTTAACAAAATAATTTTGGGAGATATTTTTCATTATCTAGTGAAATTAAGGGTATTCTTTAATATCTCACAATTAAAAGTGCTATATCAAAAACCGTGTGATTTACAAATGCTTCTATATATTGTTGATATATAACTCATTATTGAGATTACATACCCATAGTGTCGTCCTCTATTCAAAACTTCATCTAAAACTTCACCATCTTTATTGATTGAATTTCGAAACTATCCCTACAAAGGAAATTGAAACAACAAGGCTACATTTAAACACTATGAATCAAACCTACAAATATGTAATGTACCCAAAAATTCATTAAATTTTATTTATTTTTTAATGGATTTAACAACTTTGATACCATTAAACCTTAACAATTTGGATTTGACTCCTTTATCGTTGGATTTGTTTTAAGGTCGTCAACTGTTTGTCTAATATTTCATATAAATTTCTTTTGTGCTCCATTCTAATATTATGACATAAGTACAAAGTTTTTAAGGACTTAGAATGATTTGAATTCCCCTTATATCTATAAGGTAGAAGGAATCTCAAATGGTTTATTAAAGATATAACATTATATACAACTCATAGATCACTATTTGTTTTTCTTATTTATGACATTAATATTATCCTGAATTAGTTTGGAGTATTAGTTATAAGAGGTATTTGCATCTAGCCTTCATAGAATATTCTATTAGTTTATAAACAAAGAAGAAATCTATTACTCTCTTTTGAATCCTTGTTTAATGTCAAGTCTAGTTATGGTTTAGTAGGATTTCGTTGATCTCTTTACAAAGGTAAGTAAATATAAGAATTTTTTTTTTTATGCCAACTAATTAAACAAACGAAAAAAAAAAGACTATCCTTAAAGCTTGAACTAATATGAGAGGGGAGTCTAGTTGAGCTAGAGTAGTCTTTACAAAGGTAAGTAAATATAAGATTTTTTTTATGATGCCAACCAATTAAACAAACGAAAAAAAAGTAACTATCCTTGAAGCTTGAACTAATATGAGAGGGGAGTCTAGTTGAGTCTAGTTGAGCTAGAGTAGACTTTTAAGAGGTAGGTTTCACCATGTCATTATCCTTATTCAAACAACCTAGAACATGATATATGAACTAACCAACCACTACCACATCATTATCTTTACATGGCTTGGCTTCCTAAAGCGACGAGGTAAATAGTATTTTGATCCTTAGGAAAGGTACTCTGCATGTTATATACCAATACTAGATCTGTAAATATTTTTAGCAAATAACAAGACTAAACATCAAAACCATTCACCATAATAATAAACACAAGAATGTAGAAAACTTTTGAGGTAGAATAACACCATATATTAATCCTTATAAAAAGATAAAACTCCTCAAACAATGCTTGAGATATTCACAATATTCTTCACTATGTCAAATACATTGCTTACATATTCTTTTATAGCCTTCTCTACCTCCTAAAAACATTTTAGAGTAGATATCTTCTAGAAAGCCCATTTATTATTTCTAACTAACAATTTATTTTATCCAACTACCATATTTAACCTTATTTAATACCATGATGTTTCCTCAAACCTCTAGGTAGAGTTGAATTTTGGTTGTCTCCCATAGTTTGGAATTTGGTAAGGAAGGCTTCGGTGTCTCGGCTCCAGCTACTATGCAAGAAACTTGTTAGCGTTTTTTCCCATGTGGCAAAGGAAATACTTCCATCTCCGAAGTCAAGGGCGTTAAAATTCTCCCAAGTCTATCATCTCCAAGTAACAAATTTTAAGACAATTACGATTGAAGAAAGTTTAATTTACGTTGGTGTATGACCCGAAATCTGGGTTTTTATTCACATTTTTTCTTATTTACAAAACTGTGTGAATAAGTATCTTTGTGTAATTTTCATGTCTCCAAAGAGTGTTATAGTTCTTTATAATCACAATTGTTTTAAAGGCATCATCTGAAAAGGGGTAAAGTAAAATGTTACTAGGGTAGGGAAAAAACTTGTTATAGACTGGAAAAAAACGTCATTCATGAGAAAATATGAAGCCATCATTTATTATGCATCCATCGTTATTTACAGTGTAGTATCATCATGTGAGAATGTTATGTTAAGAGGCAAAGTGCTTCTTTGTTTATCGCCGAACCACAATGAGTTTAATCTCAAGTTTGTGGAAAGTTCTAGTTTAATCCTTCTTCTAGAAGGAGACTTTCCTAAGACTTCCCTATCACTCGCACTAAGCTACATATTCACCACTATACAAATGACTTCCATTATAAGACTTCGAACTCCTCCGATAATAGATGTTAGTTTATAGAAGAGGTTTCACAATCTTAATTTTCTTTGCATTTCCCTTTTGTAATTCCAGTTTAAGAGTAATACCCACTTGAATTGAATTTTAGTAAAAAAAATGGTACACACTATTTGTATGTAAGTATGCCCATGTGAGAGTAAAGTCTTACTATAACTACGCCTTCATATATTGTGTGTTATTTTGTTTATGTGGTTGATGTGTTAAAAAAAAATAAAATGTGAATACTATTTTAATGGTGGGTTCTTCTATTTTGTGAGGGAACCCATCAGAGGCAAAGGCGGCCTTCATCATCTCCATGTTTCCTGCAAAGGGGCCTTCATCATCTCCATGTTTCCTTGACTTTGTCCACATTTGGCATTAAACTAGAATGATACATGTAATTAATTAATCCTTTCTTAAATGTGTTTTTTTCCTACCAATATTTGGGGAAAATCCAAAGGTTCTCTTGAGCTCTACCCCCTCACTATGAGGCAATCACCCCTAGTCCTAGTGCATTTAATGCATATCAATTAATAAGACTTAATCCCAGTAAGAAAAGAAAATAAAGAATAAATCACTTGAAACCTGAAAAGGGGATTTTCAATGCATAAAATAAACATCAAAAGAAAATAAAAAGGGTTTATAATACACACAATGTCGAGGAATGAGTACCTAAAGCAACAATTGCTCCCTCTACAAAGGTTCTCATGGATATGGACCAAGAATGGTACCTTGTATGTTAATGACTCCATCACCATGAAGTAACCGTGAACTGTTTCATTCGCCATACTTTCACTTTGATAGATTTTCTTGGGAAATATCCCTCTGCCTAGGTATTGGCACACCTATCAGGGTCTTTTGATAGTCCTCCCATACCTAAACTTGTCAAATTGCATAATTTTTTGAGCTAATACGAAGTTTGAAGACGATACCTAATGTGAATTGCTTAATTAGATTTTGTATTAAATGATGGCTTACTTTTTCTGATTCTAATAAATCTTGTATCTTGTGACTGTTGGTCTTACTTGATTCTATGGACTTTATTTGACCATGGTGCACTTGACATGTTACTTTGGATGATGTTCTCATGTTAATTTATGGGATGTTGTGCACTATACATAGGACATTGCACATATGATGCAAAGCGTTGGGACATATTGTTAGAATATTCACCAACACTGAAAGGGGGGGGTGAATCAATATTGAACACTTTTTACCACTTTTAATCAGAACATGTAATCATCAAATTATTAACAATTTATCACTTATGATTGCATTCAATATATCATGAACAATTCCATTAGATACATAGTACAACGAAATTTTATGTGGAGATCCAAATGGGATAAAACCATGTAATGCTTTCTTATATATTAGAAGATTATATTCCTAGGAAGCACCTAATTCAAAAATTCTCTAGCACCAGCTGGAAGGAGGCACCAACCCCGTGTTTACAAGCTCCAACTTGAACGAAGCTACAACTCCCTAAATTTTTTATCTCCAACTAGAAGGAGGCTCCAACTCCCTTATTTACAGGCTCCAACCTGAAGGAAGCTACAACTCCCTATATTCTATAGAACCAACTAGAAGGAGGCTTCAACCTCGTTTCGTTGTCCCTTCCTACCTCCTTGAAATATAAATGGAGACTCAATCTTTCACCGATAATCAACCTATCACCGATAATTAACCTATCATTGCCATTGATAATCAACCTGTCATTGCAACTGTCACTAATAATCAACCTGTCACTACCAATGATAATCAACCTGTCACTATAAATGTCAATGATACTAATACATCATCATCATTAAAACATATTCATTGATATGAACCATATGCCAAGATCACCATGAACATATCTCAAAACATATTCCCAACATCACCAAGATATGACTCAAACCATATGCCCGATATCACCAAGATATGTCTCAAACCATATGCCAAAGATGTACCTCAATCAAGTTCCATAACATCCATGACAAACCATAAACCACGTGCCAAAGATATACCTCAAATCATATGCTCAAAATCACCAACATATGTATTTAGTCATGAACCAAAGACTTTCCAAGATATGTCTCAAGCATATACCATAACATCAAGATATAACCCTCACAATACAAATAAATGCATACCTTTAATCATGTGACAACCTAGTGCATAAGATCACAGACCTTCCTTAACTTCAACATCAAAAGGATACCATCTTCATCAACTTTGTTTCAACTTTGCTCGACAAAACATGGCAACTAGCAGTGCCTCGCATGACTAGTGTTTTGTAACCTATGGGGGCCTCGTGGGACACCCTATACTTGACACGTAAGGGCATGCTCAATTAGGGTTTTCAGAAACCCTTGTCCCATCTGTGGCTCCGAGACTATCTTCCTTCACACTTATTCACTTTCTCATAATTTCTACCTCAGACTCACCAATAGATCACATACTTTCTTGATCACATAATAGAAATGAGAGGCTCTTGTGGTGTATTTATACTTTTCCAAGTAACTCCTTTCTTGAATTTTAGGGTCGACCTGTAACTTCTTATTTGCAACAAATTTTCTTATTCTCCTGACTTTGGGGTCGACTTGTAGCTTCTTGTTGCAACCGTTTAGGGAATTCTTAACCATACTTCGAGGCTTCATATTTAAGAGGACATAACTTCTCAATTGTGAGGAACCATGTGGCATACCACCTACCATTGGAAACAACATGACGAGGAATATCCATCTATGAGGGTTTGGCATGTATTTGCAATGTCCTTCATCTTATTTTTCCTCAAACAACTTTGGGCTTCATGACCACACCTTTGGGGATTCTTGTAGACTTATTCAAAGCGTCTTCCCGTGAGGGCCATTCTTAAAGCTATGCCATAAGGGGACCACTTTGGAGACTTATTCAAATATCCCCATTACTTCTAGAGGCTTCTAGACTTCATCTAAATTTTACATCAATGACAACCAATTTTCCAACAATCTCCCCCTTTAGCATTGATGGAAACACTCACGTCCCCCCTATGACCAATGTTCCCCCTATATTCAATATTTCTCCTCCTGTCTTCATGCTTCTGATCTTTCTCTCCCCCTTTGACATCAACGACAAAGGATAACTCCCCTGATGATTTCTCTCCCCTTGTCTTTGTTGCAAAATGTTGTGTAGATTATTGTGGGGAATAAACTACTCCTAGTTTCTGTTGAAGATACTCAAAATCATCCCTTGTGAGAGGTTTGGTGAAGATATATTCAACATGTTCTTTTGTCCCAATGTAATCTTACTTGATATTATTTTCTGTAACTTGTTCTGACAGAAAGTGAAACTTAATTGAAATATGTTTGGTCTTGGAATGCATCACTGAATTCTTGGAGATTCTTATAGCACTGGTATTATCACATAATATTGAGATGGGCTCATAATATCTTACTTGTATGTATTTCATGGTTTGCTTCATCCATAGGACCTAAGTACAACATGTTGTTGTTGCAATATATTATGCTTCTGTTGTAGACAATAATAATGAGGATTGCTTCTTACTTAACCAAGATACCAGAAAATAACCCAAGTAGAAGGTTTCTCCACTAGTACTTCTTCTATCATCAATGCTTCCTGCCCAATATTCATCTATGTAGGAGACCATAGTCATCACATTACCTTCCAGATACCACAATCCAAACTCTGTTTTTCCTTTGAGATATCTGAAGATCCTCTTTACTACTAGAACATGAGTTTCCTTCGGTGTTGCTTGAAATATTGCAACCTGTCCAATTTCTTGCATTACATATAGTCTTGAAGTTGTCACACATAATAGGTTGTCAATCATCGATCTATAGAGTCTTTGATCTACTTCTTTAGATTCATCATCTTTTCTCAACTTGCAACCAGTCACCATAGGAGTACTTACGGGTTTGCAATCTTCCATTCCGAACTTCTTCAACATTTCTTTGATGTACTTGGTTTGGGAATTGAAAATACCTTCATCTAGTTGAAATATATGAAGTCCCAAAAATAAAGTCAACTCACCAAGTAGTGACATTTTAAACTCATTCTTCATGTCTTTGGAAAACGCCTTACTCATCCTTTCCTCGTCACTTCAAAATATGATGTCATCCACATATACTTCAATGATAATTATGTTGTCCCGATCCACTTTTATGTAGATATTTTTATATGCATTGCCCTTTCTGAATCCTTGTTGTTATAATTACTTGTCCAATCTTGAATACTAGGCTCTAGCGACTTGCTTGAGTCCATATAGAGATTTCTTCAATATACAAACATAATCTTCTCTTTCAGATAGTAGAAACCCTTCTGATTGTTCGATGTAGACTTTTCTCTTTCTGATAGTAGAAACCCTTATGATTGTTCGATGTAGACTTCTTCTAATTATCCATTTAAAAATGTTGATTTTGCATCCATCTGATATGCGATGATCCTTTTGGAACATGCATAGGCCAATATCATTCTGATTGCTTCCATTTTGGCAATAGGAGAAAATTTTTCTTCAAAATCTACTCCTTCAACTTGAGCATATCCTTTGCATACTAGCCTTGCCTTGTTTCTGGTTACATTTCCATCTTCGTTTAGTTTTTTTCTGAGCACCCATTTTGTACCAATCACATTTTGATCCTTAGGTCTTGGAACAAATTCCCATGTCTCATTCTTCTCTATTTGATTTAGTTCTTCTTCCATGGCCTTGATCCAATGTTGATCATTGTTGGCTTCCTCAAAGCTACTAGGTTCAACTGTGGATAATAGTGTTAGGTGTCTATGTTCTGGTGTACGTACCTTTTTTCTTCCTTTGGTTTCTATTCCTGTATTTTTATCTCTAATAATTTGTTCTAGTGGATGATTCTTCTGAATCTGATGGTTAGGTGTTGTGGAAGGTATCTGAAAATCTTACTGGTCATTTTCTTCTTGTTTTTCTTCTGTTTGCTTCTCTTGTCGTTGTTGTTGTTCTACCTCTTCTTGTTTTAGTTCCTATTCTGCTTCCTATTCTTTTGAATTTCTACTCTCTTCTCTGGTCTTCAACACATTTGTTTTATCAATATTTACATTGATTCTTTCCACTATTTTGTTGAGTCTTATGTTAAAACATTTGTATGCCTTGCTTTGGGTTTTGTAACCACTCCCTATTTATGTATGTCACTTCTAGAGTTTCTTTTGTGAATAAGATCCACATTGTCTCGTTCCTTCATTCTTCAGAGGTGATAGCTTGCATAAACAATCTTCCTTGAGTATCCAACCAATATTCCTTTATCAACTCGAGAGTCGAATTTTACAATCTTGTTATCTTCTCTTTTTATGTAGCATTTTCTTCCAAATGCTCTAGAGTGCTTGAATTTCTCTGGTCTTCCCTTCCATAGCTCATATGGATTCTTGTCACTGTTACTTATAAGAATTCCTCTATTCAAGATATGAATGGTTGTATGTGCTTCTTGTACTCAAAAGACATTACCCAACTTGGAATCTTTCAACATGGTTCTGGACATATCCGATACAATTTTGTTCTTCCTTTCAACAACTTCATTTTGATGAGGTTTCTTAGCTATTGAAAAAATATCTTTTTATTCCATGATCTTCACAAAATTCCATGAATTATTTTGAGGTGAACTCACCTCCATTGTCTGATCTTAAGAACTTGATTTTCATATTAGTCTCATTTTCAACCATCTCCTTGAAAGTCCTAAAACATTCAAATGCCTTTTACTTTTTCTTGAGAAAGAAGACTGCGATCATTCTTTTAAAATTATCAATAAGTAACATGAAGTATTGTTTTCCATTCAACCCTTTTGTTCTCATTGGTCCGCATAGATCAGTGTGCACAATCTCCAATGGTTTTGTTGTAGAGTATTCCTTCGTTCTAAATTCAGTTCTTTTTTGTTTTCCATGTAGGAGGAGTACATGTTCTGTTCAACCTAGCATCTGCCTTTGACTACAACCTAGGCATGTTGAGCCCAAAATACGTCATTTACGGCCTCAAAATGGCCCCAGAAGTTTAGGACCCGAAAAACCATAGAAAAATTGTCAAGGTGGAAAGCCCCATTTTGAGCCAGTGAAATAGGTGGGTGGCCATTGATATCTGCCTAAATCATTATTGGACCTTAAGAAAAAATAGTAAGGAATTCATTTGTTTGCTTAAGAATTTTATTTCTATTCTTGAAAAGATTGGAGAGAATCTTTTCTAAATATCCATAGCACCAACCCTTAACATGGATAGATTTTTGGTTGTCTCCTCCCAACTAAACACATTGTAAGGATGTTGAACTTGGGTCACCTAGTAAACAAACCTCACACCTTAACCAATTAAGCTCGCAAAAATTAACTTGATATTAATTTCTTCTTAAATTTAAATGTAATAATATTTTTAATGATATCAAATATTTTACAAAGTAAATTTTTTTATTATTTTTTAATAATTTAATATATTTGCCTTTTAAAAACTCACTTTAACTAAAACAATCTTGTTGTTATATATTAACAACCTATCATAACCATATTTTTAATGAAAGAAATATTTTTTTATTAAAAAATCTCATATTACCTTTCTTCACCTCAGAGAAATGCCCTCACCTTTGTGCTCTCTCATTTTCAAGACTAGTGTTCTATGACTAACGTGCATCGATCTATCTCGAATGTCATGTCAATAGTAAAAAAGAAACGAAGGTTAGTAAAGTGCATATTTTCTTATATTTGAATAGTAAAGTACATGGATTTAGCTCGACATTTAAATAGTGGAGTGTTATTAGACCCTGCAGTAGGCATAGAGGGACTATAGCAATCGATAATTGGTTGACCTAGTATTAATTTGTCCGTTGACCACAAATATTTGCAGAATATTTAATGTTGGAACTAGGGAACAAAAAGCATTTCTTTTTATATAAGTACCATGTATGTCATGATCTGATTGGATAACAGATTGGATGTCTTATTGTCGACTTTGCTATTTCCAATGTTTTATATGTGAGCATATCCAAAAAATTTGATAGTATACCATCTTTTTGAATCATATATTTTTTTATGCATTTCTTGAAGCTGAATTAATGCTAGCATTAGTTCGAATGTTTTTCTTAGCATTTTATGCTAGCTAAATTTATCCCAATGTTTGATATGCCACCGTATCCAAGGTTTGTCTATTTTTTTATTATTATAAAGTACTTAACTTACGTAAATCTTGCCACATGCATTCTTTCTTAAATGTTTACACAACGCAAGGCACTTGGACGGTTTTGACAACCTTAAATTTTTACCTACATGCCTGAGAGCCTTAAATGTTTACTTAACATGTATATCACGGAACAAACTGGACATGAAAAATAAAAATAAATTTGAATAATTAATTGAATAAAATTTAACAAAACATTATCACATATTAATAATGAATACTATATTTAATATTAATATTACACTATAGATATCATAAATTTAATTTATAGTTTATGAATGGAAGTAAATGGGTGGGTTGCAAGTTGCAATACATGTGGTATCCATGCATAATTTAGTATTCCCGAATTAGTTTTATTTGAAATTTATCAAAAAATATTAATGTCTTGTACATCAACGAAGGTTCACGGGTTCACATTTTCCATTTTTCATTTTTCCATTTATATTCTATAAATTACTCACTCTCATGTATATGATAGAATTGTTGGGTGCAAAATGTATATGACGGAAGTGTTGGGTGCAAAATGTATATCAGGGAACATGCTGGACATGAAAAATGAAACATGTGAACCCGCGACTCGCCAACCCGCAACTCCGTAATTGTTGGGTGCAAAATGTATATGGCGGAAGTGTTTGGGTGCAAAAAGTATATCACGAAACAAGCTGGACATGAAAAATTAAAAATTAAAATAAATTTCACCTTTATTATCATAAACAAATTCAAAATTCCAAAATTCCAAATTTACATTTAAAAACTTTAAAAATAATATTGAATAAAATTGGGTGCAAAATGTATATGGCGGAAGTGTTGGGTGCAAAAAGTATATCACTGAACAAGCTGGACATGAAAAATGAAAATAAATTTCACCTTTATTATCATAAAAAAAAAATCAAAATTCCAAAATTTCAAATTTACATTTAAAAACGTATAAGTATATGAAGGAATTGTTGGGTGCAAAATGTATATGAAGGAAGTGTTGGGTGCAAAAGGTATATCACGGAACATGCTGGACATGAAAAATGAAACATGTGAACCCACGACTTCGCCAACTAACTCCGTAATTGTTGGGTGCAAAATGTATATGGCGGAATTGTTGGGTGCAAAAAGTATATCATGGAACAAGCTGGACATGAAAAATGAGAAATTAAAATAAATTTTACCTTTATTATCATAAACAAAATCAAAATTCCAAATTTCCAAATTTACATTTAAAGACGTTAAAAATAATATTGAATAAAATTTAAATAATTGTTTATAGTTGTTGGGTGCAAAATGTATATGGTGGAAGTGTTGGGTGCAAAAAGTATATTAAGACTTTGCTAATCGGCAACTTCGTAATTGTTAGGTGTAAAATGTATATGGGCGCAAAAAGTATATCACTGAACAAGATCGACATGAAAAATGAAAAATGAAAATAAATTTCACTTTTATTATCATAAACAAAATCAAAATTCCAAAATTCCAAATTTACATTTAAAAACGTATAAGTATATGATGGAATTGTTGGGTGCAAAATGTATATGATGAAAGTGTTGGGTGCAAAATATATATCACGGAACATGTTGAACATGAAAAATGAAATATGTGAACCCGCCACTCCGCCAACATGCAACTCCTTAATTGTTGGGTGCAAAATGTATATGGTGGAAGTGTTGGGTGCAAAAAATATATCACAGAAATTAAAAATTAAAATAAATTTCACCTTTATTATCATAAACAAAATCAAAATTCCAAATTTACATTTAAAAATGTTAAAAATAATATTGAATAAAATTTAAATAATTGTTTATACTTGTTGGGTGCAAAATGTATATGGCTGAACTGTTGGGTGCAAAATGTATATCAAAGTATATCATGGAACAAGCTGGACATAAACAACTTTGTAATTGTTGGGTTCAAAATGTATATGGCGGAACTGTTGGGTGCAAAAAATATATCACGGAACAAGCTGGACATGAAAAATGAAAAATTAAAATAAATTTCACCTTTATTATCATAAACAAAATCCAAATTCCAAAATTCCAAATTTACATTTAAAAACCTTAAAAATAATATTGAATAAAATTTAAATAATTGTTTATACTTGTTGGGTGCAAAATGTATATGGCTGAAGTGTTGGGTGCAAAAAGTATATCACGGAACAAGCTCGACATGAAAAATTAAAAATTAAAATAAATTTCACCTTTATTATCATAAACAAAATCAAAATTCCAAAATTCCAAATTTACATTTTAAAACTTTAAAAATAATATTGAATAAAATTTAAATAATTGTTTATACTATTCATTAAGTAAAAAGTGTTATAGCGTTATATAAATTACTATAAATCTTGGTACAATGTTATGATATTCTATAAATTACTCAGTCTCATGTATCGGAAGTGTTGGGTGAAAAATGTATATCACGAAACACTCTGGACATGAAAAATGAAAAATGTGAACCCGCGACTCCATAATTATTGGGTTACATGCGTTATGTATTAAATATTTCATGTACTATCAAACTTAGATACTAGGAACCTTCGTTGAAGTACCAGATATTAATATTTTTTTAGAAATTTCAAATAAAACTAATTCGGGAATACTAAATTCTGCATGGATACCACATGTACTGCAACTTGCAACACATGCATTTACTCCCGTTCCAACTTGGCAGGGACTACGCTGCCATGCAACACTTGTTACACATGCTACACATGTTAATGTTCCAATTGGCGGGGACTTTGATTATCAGTTTGAAATAATGGGATCATGTTTAACATAAATTCGGTGGCATCCCCAACAATGTGAGGTGCTTTAACTGATGCACTTTACTTTGTCATGCGAATGTGCATTTACCAAACATGCAATATGAACGAAATTTATTATAACAATCCAATTTTTTTATTGAAAATGAAAACAAATTTAATGATGCAGAATACAATTTATTTATTTTTAATGAAAATTGAAGTTTACATAAATGTCTTAGGTATACCTATTGATATTATACATAACTCATTGTTCTTATTTTTGAAGGTGGCATAAGGCTATTTTTTTTTATGTTTTACGTTTTTTTTTGCGATTATCACCAGAATCTGGTAATGTGATTATTGGCGAAATCACACTTTTAGAGTGTTTAAATCATGTTTTCAAATGGATAAATCAATTCAGCACCCTCAAACACCCTAAAAAACCCCATGGGCATCCACTATATGCAATCTCAACTACTGAAATCTGCAATTCCAATTATTTTTCTAAATTTCTAGTTGGATTTTGGATGAAACCAGTTGGAAAAAATGTCCGGAAAAAGGAAAAAACGTAGAAAGTTTAGGCTACACCAATTATTTTAATTATAGGATAATTATGATTAGTCTCATCTTAGTCAAGCTATATGAAAATATTTTGGAAAAGAAGATCCGCAAATGGCTTGAAAGCCATGGAAAAAGAGCTAAATGCCAAGTCAACTTTAGAGGTTCTTATCCAATTGTGGACCATCTTCTTATACTCGAGATCATAGTAAAGGAGTGACAAAATAATAAAATCAATCTCCTTTGTTGTTTCATTGACTTTTGAAAAACATTTGACATAGCTCCCACAACTATCCTTTGGAATATGTTAGAAGAGCTAAAAGTTCCTTATGAGTTGAGAGTTGCCACAATGAGGTTATATGAGAGTGTTATTGTCAAGTTTAGGAATATTGAGAGTTGATCGGAAGAAATTAACTGTAATATAAAATTCAAGCAAGGTTGTCACTTGTCCCCAACGCTCTTTGGCATATACATTGATAAGTTAGAATATTGTCTAGAAGATGTTGGTTGTACTCACTTGACTCTTGCTAGTATAGTCATCATCCTTCTTCTTTACATTGATGTTGTTATTCTTGTGGTGAGGAATCCCTATGACTTTAGTAAGAAACTAAGAACCCTCAAGGACTTATGCTCTAGTAAGGGTATGGTTGTCAACACTGAAAAAATGAAGGTTATGATAATCAAATCCAGAAAGATCACCTACGATACTCTCTTATATGACAACAATAACTTGGAGGAAGTGCCTTCATACAAATATCTTGGAATTGAAATTCATTACAAGATCAATTGGAATTATAGCATTGAGAAAAGAATGGAGGGTTGAAATATTATTATGGACTTGAAAACAAGTATAAATTAGGAGACCTTTTGCTGCGAGATAAAAAAAAACTCCCCTTTGATAGTCTCATCAGTCCTAATATCATATATGGATGTGAATTTTTGGGATCTAGTATCTCTAAAGAATGTCGGAAAAAGGTAGAGTAGATCCAAAAGAATTTTATTACTTATCATCTCAAAATTAAGGGCAATACACTCTATCTTATCCTCATCATAGAAGTGAGCCTTTTCCCCATTGAGAGCACAACCATCTTTAGGTACTTAATGTACAAGAACAAGATAAACAACATGGATGATGAGAGGCTCCCCAAAATTGCTTTAAAATCCAATGAAAACCACCAATGGCTCAAGTGGGGATGACATAAAGATGCCAAGTCTTGGCTAAATCATTGGGGAATATAGGGAGATGTCATTCTATATAATACATATAATATTAAAAATATTATTACATCTAAATTTAAGGAGAGTCTGTGGTGCAATAAAGATGATGATAAAAGGAAATTAAGATACTACAAGGAGGTGGTCAATCCTAATCTAGAAGATCAAAAGTATGTCTTGGTTTTGATGAGTGCAAAGAAGGAAATCAACATTGACAAAATATGAACCAACTCCCACAAGCTACACAGTGAAATTGGGCATTAAAAAATTCCCAAAACACCATGGGATGCAAGAATATGTCATCTTTGTGACACTAAGAAGATTGAAGATGAAAAGCATTTTCTCAAAGAATGACCTACCTATACCCAAATTATATCACAATTTCAAAATATCTATCCCAATACTAACCTCCCTAACCTCCTAAGTAATCAAAACTATAGAAATCTTGGAATGTTTTTCTTAATGATTATTTAGCACATAAATAAATTTCTAAAGCAATATAAGTAATCTCTTACCTTTCTTAAGGTCCAATAAACCATTTTAGAGCTGAATAAACCATTTTAGATCATCATCATGATCTAAAAGTTTGATAAAAGTTTCTATGATGTTTTAAAGTTTTTTTTAGAATTTAGAATAAAGTGCAGAATGTTTCAAACTATGTAGGAACTTATAATCTAAAGAATTTTGATTAATTTTTGGAACTCCTCATTGAATTTAAATGAGGGGAAATTTTTAACTCATAATTTTAACTACTCATTTAACTTTCTACATTCAAAATGGGTGGTTGATATATCCATGAGAAGGGCCTCCTTATTAATGAGATGTGAGTGAGTTAAGCAGCTTTTGAAATTAAAAGTCGAAGAATTTGTAGTGTGGTTTGGTTTGGTGGATGGTCGCGTCCAATATCTACCTATGTGCCGTTATGTCTCTATATGAAAAAACGACATCAATGCTTCACTTTTTCTACACATTTTTTTTAATCAAAATGTTAAGTTGATTGAATGTGTCCTCCTCGCTGTTCCCATTATGATGTTACTCAATCCCTCCAATCATTAAAGACACTTCAGACCCACTAAAGTACGAGAAACCGAAGTGGTTTGTGTCTCCAATCAGTAAATGGACTTGAGAACCACTAAAGTAAGAGGAAACATGGGTTGTCTTTAGAAAAGTGAAGTTCTTTACCACTTGTAGAATATCCGTAATATTATTGTGAAAATAAATAAATTTCATGGTAATTCATGATGTTTATGCAAAGAACATTATCACTCATTTAGTTTAGCGAGATGTGAATTCCTACCTTATGTATCATTTGATTTAGTTTAGTAGAAAGTGAATAAAGGTGAGAAGGGTAAACATTTCGTGATAGAGGCTTATTTTGGTGTGTGTTATGATGTTTTAACTTTTCATAAGTCATAAGTTATTAGTATATTTGGTTTACAGGTTGTTGGATGTACTCTTGGGTTATAATAGTAGAATAGCTAATAGATTTGATCACATGATTAGTCAAGATCATTTCAACTAATTACCAATTTCCATGCTAAAAAAAATAAAGAAAACAAAAATGAATAAATATTGCTTGGGCAAAGAACATGTGGAAGTGGTTATATTGAAAAAGAAAGCAATATCAATTTTCTTATGATCAGTAAGTATTATATATCATTAATTATTTTATTGTTAAAATAATAAATTAAATATTAGATAATTATATGAGATATTTTTTTTAAATATTTAAATTAATTCAAGAATAAATGTAAATAATATGTGAATGAGGGATTTATAACCCACTCACTTCACTCATATGGATATCTTTGGAAATTAATTTTTTGGTCTCCGTTCTTAGACTTATATAGATAATTGTGCCTTTATAATCATTACTAAGCCATTGTTCTTGATGCAAGTTTGAGCACAAAACTACTCTTTAGGATTAGAGGTATCGACCACTCTCTCTTGTAACCTGCACACATCAACCAACTAACAACACAACAATAATCAAGTCATTAAAAACCAAGATTGTAAATACTCTGTCGTTGACATATTTGTCTTCAGTGCAACTCCTTGGCACATTGATATCCAACTAAGTTGAATCTATCAACATGATCAAGGACAAGAGGTTGATTATTTGATTGTTGTGTTGACATGAAGGATCTACTCAGGCTTGGGTTCAACGATTGGTTACTACTTTGGTACCATTGGCCAATAATAACCATAAATGAGATCAAGTGACTCTATTTCTATTCCTAGTAATAGATCAGCCTCTACTATGTTTAGAAAACAATGCACAGTCTCTCGACTTGTTTCCAAAAAAAATGAACAATGCTATTAGCTTTCTATGTCATATTTGCACAACAAAAATAACTCAACTTAATGTATCTTCGATTGCAATCACCATAATTATGTATTCAAGATTCGACTACAATTTTCATTGCAAAGCACTACTCATTAAAATGTATGTATTCTTCCAAGTGACTATAATGACATTGATGGAGCTTCACCAAAAATTAAAATACAAATCACAATTCCCTCACAAGTTTCTCATGTTTATGGAAAATCTCCACTTCTGTGTAGCACCATTCAACAAACAAAAATGAGATAGCACGTAATTAAACACATATTAGTTAGCTACATAGAAAGGTGAGAATAACACAAAACCATACAATTCCAAACACATTGGCCCATGATATGACCACACAGATATAAATATGAGATGACAAAATCAACATGAATGAACAACTATTGAAAACGTTTATGGTTCAATGACCATTGCCTTAGTGGCTCACATGACCACCCTTCTCACTATCCAATATCATTCAAATGTCCAACCAACACTCACACACCCTCAAGTAAATGAATACAATGATTCAAGGGTCTATACAACTTGTACACTCTACGTATAGCCTCAAACCTCACCTAGAAAATGTGTATGACCTCACATGATCGCTCTCTTGTTGCATATGGCCTCCCAAGGTTAATTTATTATTGTGTATAGCTCGGGGAAGAATCCTAAGTATTGTAAGGATGTGGGAATAAAGTCTGAGTTGTGTAAGGCTTCAACAACCACCAATTTCCACTAGACATAATTAGTCATTACTAGAAAAGTGGAACACTCAAGTAATTATGGCCATAAATATTTGATCTCGAAATAAAATGAACACTGGTGAATAGAGAGTTGTTGAAAATACTTAGTTTCTAAGGAGGAATCAAATTATGAAGTAAATATGTAGAACTACAATAGATATTGAATTCTCCCGCCATTAACATAACGATGTAGCCATTGGAATATAAAATATTAATAGGAAAATGAATTTTCAAATACATATAATGAATCACAGTGGAACTTTTTCATCGCAACCATTAATCTAATTACAGGAAAACTTTAAACACAAAGAAATCACCAATAAATCAAGCACAACAATTAACATGACCCTTGAGTGTTTACCTTGGAAACCTAATAAATCATACAAAGACATAGTGTTTACCTTGGAAACCCAAATGGGAAAACTAGGATTCAATGGTTGCTTGACTTCATTTCAACAATCTGTGGCTTACAATGTAGGCTATAAGATCATGGGCCATTCAAAAATTTACACAACTTCCCTATTTTCATCCACATCTATTGGTCAACAAAATCCCTTTGAGAGTGTAATTGCAACAACTATAGGCATAGTTGTGGGTCATGGAAGGACCTGTTATCGCACAATATGTACTTTCCCAAATCCTAAGGCAAGTGAGAAAAGATTGGCGTAACAAGGGGGTGACCTATCATTGTCACCTTAATAGGAACCCCCTTTCTGTTTAGGAGTATGTTAAGATTACCCCAAGGGAGAAGTCCCTAGTGACCTAAAGGGATGATGAAACTAAAGTAAGGATGCAAAAATACCCCCTCTCACTGGTCACTCAAGTCAAAAGGTATTTATGTCTTAAGAGATGAAGCAAATGTAATGGATGAAGTGTACCTGCCTTGAACAAGACAACAAAATAAAAGTATGGCAATTTCAAGTACAAAATGATGTTAGTTCTTCAATAAGACAATAAACCTTTGAAATATATGCTGGCTGATATAAAAATTGAGCAAGATGAAAGTTTACAACAACAATAAGTATTTTATAACAACTGCAAGAAATATGCTTCTGAAATGCTTGAAAAGACAAGGAAAATGTAGTTTTTACTAGGCAGAATGATAATCATTTGTCACAAGCTAATTTAGAAGTGTTTAGCTTGCAACTTTTATAAAATACTTATTGTTGTTGTAAACTTTCATCTTGTTGCATTTTTATATTAGCCAACATATATTTCAAAGGTTTATTGTCTTATTGAAGCACTAACATCATTTTGTACTTGAAACTGCCATACTTTTACTTTGTTGTCTTGTTCTAGGAAGGTACACTTCATCCATTACATTTTCTTCATCTCTTAAGACATAAATACCTTTTGACTTAAGTGACGAGTGAGAGGGGGGGTATTTTTTCATCCTTTCTTTAGTTTCATCACCCCTTTAGGTCACTAGGGATGTCTCCCTTGGGGTAATCTTAACATACTCCTAAACAGAAAGGGGTTTCCTTATAAGGTGACAGTGATAGGTCACCCCCTTGTTACGCCAATCTTGTCTCACTTTCCTTGGGCTTTGGGAAAGTACAAATTGTGCGATAAAAATTTTGGCGTCGTTTTTAGGGAACATCGAGTCAATTTTCCTCGAACAACAATTTTTGGTAAGACTTTATCCAAAGCCTTCATTTCGCATAGCTTACCTAGAGACTCCACTGAGGGTGATTCCCTCATCCCTTTGATAATTTAAGGAAGATTATCTGGCGACTCCACAAAGTTCAAGGAGATATACCAATCCTCTCAAGTCTTACAGAAGAAAGCCTCCCTGAGCCTCTCTGGTAGTAAAATCATTATTCGAAGTCAATCTTCCCTTAAACACAATGTCCAACGCACAAACTCAGACCCTTAATCCAAATCAGTCTAATAAAAGAAAAAAATGGTAATGCAAACTTTTTAAACCATTGGACATGACAAACATTCCAAGATACCCTCGACAAATTCCCCCTAGATATGATAAGTGGTTTCCTAAGTTCATTGGCAGTGATGTATTCAGCGTCGAGGACCATATGAGTAATTTTTGGGTCTTTTTTCAGCTTCAGCCCATCAATGATGATGCAAAAGATTTAGTAATGAAATTGTTCTTTGCTACCCTCTATGATGGTGCTATAAGATGGTATAATGGTATCTATGATGCTAGTATTACATCTATGGATAAATTAGAGGAAGTTCTCCTCAAAAGATGGAGTTTCAAGGAAGACCCTAATATGTTGTTAACAAGGCTCAACAACATCACAAAGGCTGAGAATGAAACTGTTAGGGAATTTCACGATAAATTTGAAAGGATAATACAACAGATCCGAGCAATCCATCACCCTTCAAACAAATTTCTTCTCTTTATTTACACCAAATCCTTTACAAGACAAATGGGTTTACTTATCAAATACAAATCCCCTAAACAATCCAAGAATCCCATGAGATGGCTATGGCGATTGAAAATAACATCTCATCATCCAAAGTAGAACCTTAATCTGCCCCAATATTCAAGATGGATGTTAAATCCAAAGTAGTCCACAATGCTAAGGCTACTTCAGATATTGGCACTAGCTTAGCAAAGATACAATTGACTATAGATGGCATGGTAAAAAACCAAGAGTTAATGATGAATAGGATTGTTAATCTAGAAAGAGCCCAACAACAAGCTCCTAGACCTCCTTATAAGGGGAAATTCCAGAGGGGTATTCAAGGTTTCAATCCTAATAGTTCAATCAAGAGGTCTCGAATACTTTATCCCCCACAAACGTGGTTCAGGAGAACCTGCGGTGCTTGCAATGCAGAGAGTCACATTGGGAGCATGAATTCCCTCTAAATAATGGTGAACATGATCAAGTTAATATTATCAACCATACCATTGGGGTGCTACAATGTTTCCTTAATATCACAATCAAAGAACATGAAGAGGGAATAAAGGAAGCAACCAGGAGGGATAGGATGGAGGTAATCAATAACCTTGATCAAGAGTCAAGAGATAAGTTGAAAAAATAAGAATTCCAAGTGTATACTAGAAAAAAATGGATGAACCAACCTCTCTCTACTAGACCTACAACTTCACAACCAAAACCTCCACCTATGAACATACTCCTTCCTAAAACTTCTTCTAAGACTGACAAGATTGACTTGAAATTTGATTTGGAAAGTGCACTAGCCAAAATGCATGTAACCATCCCATTGAAAGAAGTTATCAAAGTTCTATCCATGAAAGAAAGGTTTGAAAAAAAATAATCAACGTGTTGGATGAACCAATAGACCCTCCTATTATGTTGCAAGAAGACCATTTTAGGGTCCAATATGATGGACACCCACTCTTATTTATGTGGTTACTGGTAAATAATTTTTTTTTTGACAACTGTATGCTTGACTCAGGAGCAGGTGCCAACATGATGTCTTTGAAATTCATGGAACAACTAGGCCTAAAGGCTACACGACATTATAGAAATGTGTGTGGTTTTGAATCCAAGGTCATACCCACTCATGGGGTAGTTGAGAACGTTGAAGTACACCTTGGTAAATATCATGAGAGAGTCATCCATATGGATATTGTGGTGGTAGATGTCCCTAATGTATGGGGGATGCTCTTGTCTAGGAAGTTTGCAGCAATGTTGGGTGGTACATTGGAGATGGATTTAACTTATGTCAATGTGCCTATGAAAAATGTGACAATTGCACGACCTCCAAATATGCCAATGGCTAAGATCCATGTACAAGAAATTAACAATTATACTAAGATTAGTGAAACACATGAGCCAATTAAGGAAAACCTTCCTATATTTTCTTCAGAGGATTTGACTTTCACTTTAGAGGAAGATTTTGATGAGATACAATGGCCAATGAAAGAAGAGTATCAACAACGCTTAGATAAATATAAGGACAAAAAAGTTGGATCTGTCAATTTACTAAAGAAAGGGGATGATGACATATTTATTAAACCAAGTCAACAAGACATCCTTATAGCTGAATCCCACCCTCCTCCCCTTGAAACAAAACACTAGGGTTATATAGGGAACAACAAAGTATGAATATCAAGAGGGAGAATTTTGTCTTGGACCTTTCAGAATCAGAATGAAGTCAACTAATGATTCCTACTATTTTTCTACGTTGGAAGGAAGAAAACATCCATTATGTAAATGTGTTGAACCTGCACAGAAAAAGTCTAGCTAGAAAATACTACACACATTTGCAGAGAGAAATTGAGAAAGAAGAAGGAGAGAAAGAATGGAAGAATTCTCATTAACCGTTATGAATAATGAATAATTTACACATGATATACTCTGTATAACTCAATTAGTGTGCACTGGAGGAGAACCAATGCACCATAGTGGTGGTCTAGAGTGATCTAGACATAGACCAACAGTTATGGGAGTGAACTGCCACCTAGTCTAGTCTCTCAGGAAGTTATGGGAGTGAACTACCACCTAGTTGAGTTAACTAGTCAACTAGTCTTCAGTTAACTGACTGAACAAAGAGTAGTGAGGAGTTAACTTAGGGAATCAAGGGTAATGCGCTAGTCTGGTGATGATACCAACGCAAGTGCACATAATCTGGTGATGATCCCAATGTTGCATGGTGACAAAACCAATGCAGCATCTAAACTCAACTCAACTAGTCAAACCGAAGTGTCAACTGAAAGAGAATATTCTCGAGGTGGAATATTCTCCCCTAAAATATAGGCGACTGGATAATGACTAATTATGACTAATAAACAAGGATAAATATTAGGAAAAAAAATCCTAGGTGTGTGTGAAGTAACTCCAACACCCCCCCTGAACATCACTATGGTGAAAATAAAGAATGGGTCCCAGCAACGAGGCCATATTAGGTACCCAAATACAAAATATACACTGAAATAAAGTGAGGAAAGAGAGAAAAACTCATGAGAAAACCCCCCCTCAAGGTACAATGTGTGTAAAAAGAAGAACTACAGTTGCTAGGCAATTGTGTCCTTCACTCCAAGAGGACTTCGCAGAGAATGGAACTTATGCTCAGTGAAGGTCTTGGTGAACATGTCTGTCGTTTGTTCTACCGAAGGAAAAAATTGTAGGTCGATGATCCCCTCGTGTACTAAGTCTCGGATGTAGTGCATGTGGATATTGATGTGTTTCATCCACTACCTCTGAACTAGTTCTTTACAGAACTTCAGAGTGCTCTGGTTGTCACACTAGATGATGATCAGCTGATGAAAGTGAATGCCCAACTCAGTGAGAAAATGTTGTAGACACATAGCCTGAATGGTTATGTTAACTACCCCTCTGTACTTTGCCTCAGCTGAAGATAGATAAATGGTGGCTTAGTTCTTTCTAGACCAATAGATAGGTCCAGAACCAATATTGAGTGAGTAACCAGATGTGGACTTGCGATCAGTGTTATCTCCAGCCCAGTCAGAATCAATAAACCCGATTAGATCTAATGTAGATTATGTTGCATAATGAATCCCAAAGGTGGTGGTGCCCTGTACGTATAGAAGGATACACTTTGCAGCCTTCCAATGTAGCTCATGTGGCTCTTGAATGAACCTAGAAACTGTGCCAACTGCATATGAGAGGTCTGGTCTGGAGTGTGTGAGATACAAAAATCTCCCCACTAGATGTATGTATAGTGTGTTTTCAACCATTGGAGTATCCCCGCCATCCTCAAGTTTGACTCCTGATAGGAAAGGAGTTGGAGTAGAATTGCAGTCTGTCATGTGAAATCTCTCAAGGAGATCTCGTGCATACTTGGCTTGAGACAGTTTGATGTCTTATGCATCATGATTGATTTCAAGTCCAAGGAAGAAGTGTAGCGGGCCCATGCCTGTCATCAAAAACCTATCATGTAGAATCCTCTCGACTACAGAAATCGTTGAATTCGAACAACCGGTGATCAACAAATCATCAACATACAAAACTAAAAGTAGAAGTGAATCAGTCATCCTGATCATGTAGACATTCGGGTCTGATTTAAAATGTACAAAGTTCTGTGACAATAGGTAGGAATCCATCTTAGCATACCATTCCCTTGGAGCCTGCTTGAGGCCATAAAGGGACTTTTTCAGTCGACAGACCAAAGATGACTCGTGCATCAATCCATGGGGCTGCTCCACGCAGATCTCCTCAGACATATCACCGTGAAGAAATGCATTCTTCACGTCCATCGGATGGACTTCCCATCCCTTGGTTGTCGTAATGGAAAGTTCCAATCGTATGGAATACATCTTCGCTACTGGAGCAAAGATCTCATCATAGTCAATAACATGAACCTGCTGAAAGCCTTTAGTGACAAGCCTGGCTTTGTATCTTCTGATCTTTCCATCCGCTGCACTCTTGGTCCTGTAGACCCATCTGCATCTGACAAGCTTCCTCCTAGAAACAAGGGGAACCAGATCCCAAGTATGGTTCTCGAGGAGGGAGTTGTACTCCTCCTGCATGGCAGATTCCCAAAAGGGATTTCCAATAGCCTCACCATAATACTGTGGATTTGAAGATTGAACCAAGAAAAGATTCCCGGAGGGAAATGGTTCAGTGGCATTGAGTGCAACAAGAGGCTCCTCAAAATAATATTGAGTCCTCCTAGTATCGGTTAGATCACCAACGATATTCCCTGCATCCTGAAGAGTAGTCTCTTCCCACTTGGGCCTCTACTCTAGCTTTGCAACTGCATCTGGATGCTCGGAATCTGCATCTGACTGAACCGACTTTGAATATGAATCATTTGAGTCCTATGAATCAAAACTCTCGTCTGAAGAAGATTCGGCATGTGCATGCTCATCATCTTGTACAGGTGGAAGAATGAAGGTGTCTACATGTGACTGTTGAGGTACATGCAAGACACTTTCCTCGAATTAGAAACTTCACTCAATGATGAGCCAGTTCGAGGAAAGATCAATAATCCTATATCCCTTCACACCATCAGGGTATCCAACAAAAATGCACTTAGTTCTTTGTAGATCAAGTGCCTTCCTCTTTTCAGATGGAATTTGGGCCCACGCACGTGAACCAAAAATGCCAAAGTGGGTCACTTCCGGTTTGAGGCCGCTCCAAGCCTCGTATGGGGTCTTATCCTTGACAGATCTATGAGGAGATCTGTTTTGGATGTATGTTTCACAATTAAGTGCTTCGGCCCATAATCTCTATGGTAGTGACTTTTCATGTAGCATGCATGATGCCATCTCCTTTAGAAATCTGTTTTTCCGCTTAGCAACTCCATTTTGTTGTGGAGTATTGGGAACTGTGTGTTTCAAATGAATCCCTTAGTCATGGAAAATATTATGGATATCATGATTTACATACTCTCCCCCGTTATCAGTTCAGAGTACTTTGATCTTATTTCTGGACTGTATCTCAACTATGGCTTTGAAATCTTTGAGGTGTTGAAAGACCTCATAATTTTTCCTGAGAAAGTAGATCCATGTAAAACGTGAGAAATCATCAACAAAAATGTGAAAAAACCTCACTTTGTTGATCGATGGATGTGGAAAAGGACCCATAAGGTCACTGTGGATCATATCTAAAGGTGCAGAAGCTCTCTGAGACTTTCCTTTGTTGAATTTCTCTTGAGGGTGTTTTCCGAGAACACATCCCTCACATACTCCCTTGAAGAAATGGATGTATGGTAGACCATCAGCCAATATTTTCTTGCTAAGTTGTTTCATGTATCTGAAATTCAAATTTCCAAAACTTTCGTGCCATATCCTACTACTTTCATCAGCATGAGTAAGCAGTGAAGCAGAATTAGGTTCAATGAATTCAGAAAAAGTATACAATCTAAACTAATGATTTACCTCACCAATAAAAACCCTGGAATTGGTTTGCATGTCATATATGTCCATAGAATTTGGTGTGAATATGAATTTCTTTCCGGTGCCAGAATTCGTCATTGATACACAGAGAGAAGGTTGACGGAAAGTTTGGGAACGTGCAACACATTCTCGAAGCTTCCGTTGGTGAGTTCAATCCTTCCTTTGCCGGTGACTTCGACAGAAGAGTTGTCCCCCATCAGAATAGGAGGACCTTTGCATGCATCCAATGAAGAATATACTGCTTTTGATGAAACCATGTTATGTGATGCTCCTGAATCTATGATCCAAGCATTGGGAGAGGATTTGATGGCAATCAAGGCATGGCTAGAATTGCCTTTCTTGGGATTCTGATCTTTTTTCTTCTTCTTCTTGGCACCCTCAGGGATGCGATATCCAAGGTTGTTTTTTTGAAGTGTTTGAGTCATTAGATCTATTTTTTTTTCATGCATGTGGATTATGGATGGAATCCTTTGTGACAGTACGTGCATTTCTCCCCTTTTCCCCTTTGGATCCGGAGGCATCGGTGAAGGGTTTTGTGTACCCTTCCTTCTTCGGATGTGCATGAGCTTTCCGTTTATCTTTATATTTAGATTTCTGATATTTGTGGCTGCCATATTGCATAGTGAGTGCATGCTCCCTTGGGCCTTTGATTGTGCCCATGTTGATGGGCTTTGTTTTCTCTTGTGTCAGGGATTCGATAAAGTCCTCAAGAGAAAGCATCTTCCAGGTGGATCCAGAGGAGAATGTGAAATAATAGAATGTGGATATGAATACAAATAATTCACAACCAATCTTGGAGAGAATGGTGAGAACCATTTGTTTCTCCTCCTTCGATTTTTCAACACCGCAAGATTTGAGTTGCGACAGTAAATCCTTGAATTTTGTAAAGAAATCTTGGATATTGTTGAAGATTTTTGGATCCAATGTGAGCAACTCCACCTCCAGCATGTGTCCCCTCATCTCATTATGTTTTCCAAATATCCCTTCCAAGGTGGTCTAGGCTTCATCAGGAGTCTTACAGGAAGATATGTGAAAAAGGAGATAGGGAGAAATAAGACTGCAAATTGTTTTGAGTGCCTCATCCATGCGATTTAAGTACTTGGATTTTTCTATGGCTGATGTCAGTTTTGTATCTGTATTCAAGGTTAACCTGTAAAATCCTCCGGTTCGGAGATGTATGGCTATTTTATCCTTCCATGCAAAATAGTTGTAAGGTGTAAGAATGAATTCTTTTTGGAAATCCATCTTTCTGTTGTCTTCAATCATTTGTTCCTGGAAATAAATTTGGTGTAGCTTTTTCTTAGCAATCCGCCAGCTCGGATACCATGTAAATTTGTTGAACCTGCACATAATATATATAGCTATAAAATACTACACACATTTGCAGAGAGAAATTGAGAAAGAATAAGGAGAGAAAGAATGAAGAATTCTCATTAACCGTTATGAATAATGAATAATTTACACATGATATACTCTATATAACTCAATGAGTGTGCACTGGAGGAGAACCAATGCGCCATAGTGGTGGTATAGAGTGATATGGACACACACCAACAGTTATGGGAGTGAACCTCCACCTAGTCTAGTCTCTCAAGTAGTTACAGGAGTGAACTGCCACCTAGTTGAGTTAACTAGTCAACTAGTCTTCAGTTAACTGACTGAACAAAGAGTAGTGAGGAGTTAACTCAGGGAATCAAGGGTAATGCACCAGTCTAGTGTTGATCCCAAGGAAAGTGTGAATTAGTTGGTGATGATCCCAAGGAAAGTGTGCATTATTTGGTGATGATCCCAATGTTTCATGGTGACAAAACCAATGCATCATCTAAACTCAACTCAACTAGTCAAACTAAAGTGTCAACTGAAAGAGAATATTATTGAGGTGGAATATTCTCCCCTAAAATATAGGAGACTGGATAATGACTAATTATGAGTAATAAACAAGGAAAAACCTTAGGAAAAAGAATCCTAGGTGTGTGTGAAGTAACTCCAGCACATTGCCAGTTAGTGGATGCCTCCTCAAACCCCATCATGGGGTAGAGACTTGACTTCACAGGTAAGTACATGTGAGTTAGGATAGGTAGACATTTTGCATTCATTCTACATACCATCTTCATATCATGTTATCATAGTTGTAGTTTCAATATTTATACTATATTCTTCCATTATGTATATAGGTATGCTCATGATCATATGTTAGATTAGAGATGCTCTTTTATCTATTTTTTATATCATATATGAACAAGGGGTTATATCACCACCCTAAGGATTACTAATACATTATGTTGATATTTAGCAGGAACATGTCATACCAGAGATGATGACGTTCTCATGTGCTCTACCGTGAGCACATGTCCCCGAGTTGGAGCTAGATGTTATCCCATACCCTAGGGATAACTAAGGAGATCATGTCTCAAGGGCCACAAGTCCTAGACATGGAGTACTGAGAGACGAGTGACTTGAGCATGGCCCTGGAGGGCCCCTCTTTTCTTCAGTGAAATATCCATATCATTAGTCTGGTCTTGAAGTGGTACTAAGTATTTCTCCATGAGGTAATAAGTCTGGGTATCATGGTATGTGCCACTCTAATTTTTGAAGCACTTGAATATATTGAATTGAATACTCTTTCATTTCATAATGTTTTCTTGGAAATTATGATCTTTGAATTGTTTATACTTGGAAGGGTGACATGGTTCCCTAGTAAGTTGATCTCCCTTTAGGATGGGTTGCCATTAGATGGTTCTGTGAAAGTTCATCGTCTGTTCCTTCCATACTTACCACTTTCCATATTTATTCCTCTCATATCCCCTTACCTTTGTTCGGGCATTGGGATTTGGCCACACTAGGAAGGGTTGTACCTTGCCTTGTGGGAAGAAGGTCCTAAAGGATGAGATGGTAAAAGTATTTGGAAAGAGTTAAAAGCCAATATTAAACCTTTGAGATGATTCTCTCAAGGATTCCTGAGAAAGTAGTAAAAATATTCTCAGTAAGAAAAGGGAACCCATAAGATAAATAAACACTCAAGGTACTCATTGATGGATAGGAGGTCTCATCATGAGATGACCTATTATGACCATGGGCATGTAGCGATATGACACTACCACCTATATGGTCACCAAACCAAGGTTGTGGCTCTTGGTGGCATAGCCAAGAGAAAGGGGGTCTCATCATGAGCCAACCTTCTCATCTCTGTGAAATGTTTGTGGATAACGTTGTCACCTATGATCATTAAGCCAGGATAGTGTCCCTCAACTATTCCCCTGAAGCACAAAACCAAAATATAAAAAACAATAAAGTTAAGAGTAAAATGCAATGAATAGGCTAGAAAACAACAACATTTATGACAAGGTGCAACTCACCCTTTACAAAGGAACCCACATATGAGACTTACATTTCCTTGTTATCAATGCACCCCATGCCCAAAAACTTACCCCATGTCACCTCATACACTTACATGACCTGGATTGGCTCCCACCTGGGAAACACCACAAACTTAAGGAAGATTATCCCAATATGACACCCTGAGACCTTCTCCAAACCTAAATTTTCAAATTGCATATTGTCTTTGAGAATTTTTCTGGGTTACAGAGGGTTTGATGCACATGTTCAGGTAATTGAATTATTTGATGTGATTTACATGCTATGATCCCTCTGACTTATGAACCCCTGGAGGGCATACTTGTTGTTGTTGCAGGACCTTTCCCAATGGAAAGGTACACATGAGGGAATGAATAGCTCGAAACTTCATGAGGGCTGAAATCCCAAGATGGATGTTGTTACTCGAGCCAGGGGCAAGAAGACATTGAAGATTTGCACCAAGAAGAAAGAAGGTGTTCCCCTTGGAGGCACCTTGACAGACATAGACCCAGGGTGATCGTGTTTTTCCTTATGGATGTTGACCCTTGAAGGCACAATATGACACCATAATGACCCTAGACGTCACCTATAGCTAGGGTTTTCATTTGGAGGTAGTTGTGAGTTTGGTGGCACGTGTGGGCATCATTTGGGGCCTTTGGAGGCCAAGCGTTCTACATTCTAGGCCCAACGTTCCACCCTGGGGCATCAACATCACCCTAGAAGGGAATGATGTCACCCTTGGAGGTGTCTTTAGATGATAATTAATTTTATTTATGTCAAATTTGGATTTTAATGTAAATTGGCCAAGTTAGCCTTAATTTTTACCTAAAATTAATTAAGCGTCAAAGTTTTGTATAAATAGAGAAAAAGTACTCCCATTTTATCATAACAACTCCTGACATAAGAGGAGAGGTCTGAAATTTTCACCCTTGTAAGGGCTATTGGCTGAAATTGTGAGGTGCACTCTTGTATAAGGCTGATTTTTGCAAGTTGGATCAATAGTGTAAGCTTTTATGGTGATCTTGCATGGTATTTCCATGATTATTCTTGGTACAAGTAGGTAAAATATGAATTTTTTGTCATCTATTGAATGGTTTATGTATTTTTTTATTTTCTCATACAAGATTATGAAATTGCATGGTATACTTAATGCTTGAAGTAAGGAACTTAAATTTATACTTTCTTACTTTCTATTTTCCAATATTTTCATTGAATTGATATGGTGACTAGTGAAACACTAGAGCCCTAGTTTTCTAGCACTCTAAGGTTTTGACCTAGTTATCTTTTCATAAGTTTTTATCCCATAAGAATCCTGATGGGAGAAAGGTGTTAGGGCCTAGAATTTCCTACACCCTAGTATCTTGTTTCTTGAGGAAAATGAATAGGTGATCTAAAAATGAAGAAGACTTGTATTCTTGAAAATATTTGCAAGTGAAATTTATGTGTTAAAATGCAAATGGATCAACTTTGCAACACAACTTTAATAGGATTTACTCATTCAAGATGCATATAAACAACAACAAAATCAGTGAACAGAAAAACACATAACACAACAAATGATAAATGAGTTCACCCCTCTCTTGGGCTACATCTCCTGGTCTAGCTTCCAATGGATCATTTGTATTATTTGCTCAAAGTGCTCAAAAATGTGCTTTACAATGCTCAAAATGCCAAATAGACTACTCCAATGGCTTCATAACATCCAAAAACCCCTAGCTGGGCTTTTGCGACACCTCGTTTGGCCAAAAATTGAAGAAGATAGGCTTCCTGGAAGTCCCCCCTTCAAGCTTCCTGTCTCTGCATCTACAAAATGCACCCTTGTTGGCTCAACCTAGCCCACACGCATTTTAAAGCGTAAAAACTTGGCACCGGGAAAAACCACACAACTGGTCCAAACTGTCGAACGGTTACGCGCCGACCTTTAACTACCAAGGCTCGTGGGTGCATGGTCACCACATGACCGCGTGCAATACACAACAGGGCTAAAGTTTCACACCGTTTACAAAACCGTAAGGTTAAACCCGCGTGCATATATAGTGGTCACATGTTATATCAAACCACGCACATTTCAAATGGTTACAACATATATTACGGTGGGTCTAACCATCCGTAGCATTGGTCATATGCAATACAATATATAACCATGAGCTGGGGCTTAGCCTCGGCCCGGTTCACGCCCCAATACACATTTTTACAAATTTAAATATATTACAATGCATATATATGTTAAGTAACATGTGCGGGCGCGCCGGTTGGGTGGCCTTTCCCAAGGCTTTACCTTGTTCGGAGGTCACGGGGTCGACTCCTGCCAAGTGCAAAGATTTTAATCCAATAAACAGGTGACACATGGCGACCATTGATTGGGCCACGTGTCGCCATCCCATTCGTTGTCAACAAGCCATGTCACATGCCATCTATCCCAATAGTTTCCTTCCATGTTTCGTACGGCCTGCCACGTCAGCGTCCGTATGGACTGTACGAACTGTACAGTCAGCACCCCTTTTTTTTGCCTGTTTGTAAATTTGAACAGAACACGATATCTCTCGCTCCCGATGTTAGTTTGAACCCAAATGAGTTGCGTTGGGTTCATAACAATGAGGCCTATGCTCTCGTTCGATTTGAAGCGATTTTGAACACTTTGAATTTTTGAGCAAAATTTGATCCCCTAGATCACACCTCCCCATTGAAAAGCTTTTGGACCTCCAAAAGACTATTTTTAGTCTATTTGAATATGAGGTTATAGTTCCCTCACTCTTCCAACCTCAATCCACTTGGCTTTGTTGGATTTGTACCTTTAAGACCAACTCGAAGATACTCCACATTTCCTCGTTTTGAAGTTCACATTCTCCTGTCAAGGATGGTGTCTTCATGCAATTCTATAAGTTATTCTGGGGAAAAATCATCTATAGAAGGAATATGAGCATGCTCTCCTTGATGATCAATCAACGAAGGCTCATACAATTTCAAATTCTCAACATTAACAACTGCATACATTTGCATATAAGGAGACAAATCTAAACGAAAGGCATTGTTACCAATCTTGTCGATAATATTGAAAGGACCATATCGAATTGGTTTGAGTTTTTTACCTTCTCCTTTAAGCCTCTCTTTACTGATGTAAAGCCAAAATTCATCTCCAACTTGGAAACTGTGATCAACGCGATGCTTGTCATGTCTCGTCTTGTACTTGGCTTGACTCTTTTCCAACTGCTCTTGCACCATTTGATGTATTGACTGAATTTGTTCCATGAACTTTTCTTCCCTATCAATGTCATATTGACCTTCAATAGCAATATCCTTCCCAAAGATAAAATCTAAAGGATATTTGGGCAAATAGCCAAAACATGCTTCAAATGGCGATGTTTGAGTTGAAGAGTGCTTAGCTCGATTGTAAGCATGTTGA
>ML787778.1:422436-467440 GCA_009831015.1 Picea engelmannii
ATCTTCATCATCTCTCTCATTTCCATGACATCCTTTCTGAGATCTTCATCTTCTGCAGGAACATGTTCATGACTCTCTTCATGAGCCATACTTGGTGAATGCCTCCTTGAAATTTGCGGTGATGATATATGCTTCCTCCTTGAAGGATGATAACTTGGATCCACAAGTTGACCTTCTCCTGTTGTGAGTTTCAACCTTGTGAGCATCAGAAAACAAAACACTTGCAAATAATCAAGTCTTCAAAAACCTATGCTCTGATACCAACTTGATCTAAAAATGAAGAAGACTTGTATTCTTGAAAATATTTGCAAGTGAAATTTATGTGTTAAAATGAAAATGGATCAACTTTGCAACACAAATTTAATAGGATTTACTCATTCAATATGCATATAAACAATAGCAAAATCAGTGAACAGAAAAACACCTAACACAACAAATGATAAAGGAGTTCACCCCTCTCTTGGGCTACATCTCCTGGTCCTGCTTCCAATGGATCATTTGTATTATTTGCTCGAAGTGCTCAAAAATGTGATTTACAATTCTCAAAATGCCAAATAGACTGCTCCAATGGCTTTAGAACGTCCAAAAACCCCTAGTTGGTCTTTTTCGGCACCTCGTTTGGCCAAAAATTGAAGAAGATAGGCTTCCTGGAAGTCCCCCCTTCAAGCTTGTTGTCCTTGCATCTACAAAACGCACCCTTATTGGCTCAACCTAGCCCACACGTATTTTAAAGCATAAAAACTTGGCACTGGGCACAACTGCACAACCGGTCCAAACTGTCGAACGGTTACGCGCCGGCCTTTAACTACCAAGGCCCGTGGGCACATGCTCACCACATGACCGTGCGCAATACACAACAGGGATAAAGTTTCAAACCGTTTACAAAACCATAAGGTTAAACCCGCACGCATACACATTGGTCACATGTTATATCAAACCGCGCACATTTCAAATGGTTACAACATATATTATGGTGGGTCTAACCACCCGTAGCACCGATCGTATGCAATACAATATATAACCATGGGCCGGGGCTTAGCCCCGGCCCGGTTCACGCCCCAATACACATTTTTACAAATTTAAATATATTAAAATGCATATATATGTTAAGTAACATTTGCGGGCGCGTCGGTTGGGCGGCCTTTCCCAAGGATTTACCCTGCCCGGAGGTCACGGGGTCGACTCCTGCCAAGTGCAAAGATTTTAATCCAATAAACAAGTGACACGTGTCAGCCATTGATTGGGCCACGTGTTTCCATCCCATTCGCTGTCAACAAGCCATGTCACATGCCAAATGTCCCAATAGCTGTCTGCCACGTGTCGTACGTCCTGCCACATCAGCGTCCGTACGGACTGTACGGAATGTACAGTCAACACCCCTTTTTTTTGCTTGTTTGTAAATTTGAACAGAACATGATATCTCTGGCTCACGACATCCATTTGAACCCAAACAAGTTGCATTGGGTTCGTAACGATGAGGCCTATTCTCTCGTTCGATTTGAAGCGATTTCAAACACTTTGAATTTTTGAGCAAAATTTGATCCCCTGGATCAATAGGGGTACTCAAGTTACTACTTCTCCTATGCATCCTCCCTCTTAGAATTTTTTGAACTATTAAAATTGATTTGCAACCTTAGAAGTGTTAGCACATGAAATGTTCAGGAGTAAAAAATTATGACCTTAGTCCATGTAATATTCTTGGTGTCATGCTATCAATTATCGTCATGAAGGAAATAAGGGTCAAATCGGTCTCAAACCCGGTCTTAAAATCATCATGACATGTCTTGTCTCAAAGGTGTACACAAGTTTCCATTATGTCACTTTCCAACCATTTAGAGTTCAAGTCAAAGGTTAGGTCTATTTGTTGCCAACTTACCTAAAATCTCGCAGCGTACTAAGAAGTACCTCATGCACTTATATTTATTTATTGCAATTTGGAAACGTGTCAAGAGGAATTTCATGGTTTTTTGCACTTTCATTTAGTTTGATTTTCAAGGATTATTGTTATAACCCTAAATTGCACCACACATTCTTACCTGGCATCAGGCCAACTCATATCCCTTCTTTTCCAAAACATTGTTGAACAACTCTTTGAAAATCCTCTTGAATAAAGGCCCACGCGACCTAATCCATTACTGCAGGCGTGTACACGCTGGCTGACCCAAAACAACCCGCGTGGACCGACAAAAGCATGAAAAATGGAAAGTTGTCGACAGAACAAAAAGATATGGGTGAGTTAACTGAAACTCCCGGCCATGCATGGCCGAGGGTTCGTCCAAATACCTAGCTCCTTCTAGCCTATAAAAGAAGGGGTAGGGGTACCATTTGAAAGAGGAAAAATATAGCAAAGAAACTCTGGCCATTTACATATTCCCATTGTCCCAACCCTTTAGCCTTTCCTAATGCCGAAGGAGATTTAAAGCAAAGCAGTTGAAGGACAGAAGAAGAGAAGCCCAGGATCAGGTTCAAGGAGCGGTGGCTGGTCTCAACTTTTGTAAGTTGACTCATTTTAAGTAATAAAGAGAATGTTTTTCCCGTCCCAATTCATGAACTTTTTATGGTTTTATTAGTTTATGTTTGATTTCTAACCCATTAGTATATAAGTAGTATGCATGCATAGTTGTTTCTCGTCTTGAATGCAGGTTAGCTTTGGAAGGAGTATTGTGAACAAGTAATCGAGCACAACGGAGGATCGACATCAAATGTTGGTAATGAGGTAGGTTGATCTTTCCATGAATTTACTAAGACAATGGATCTAAATCTAGGGATGAAGGTAGAAAGTAATTTCTATTTGGTCATATCTGCATGCAAAGTCTGAACTCTATTTGCTAGTCCGTAGGGTGTTTTTCCCCAACAACATAATTGGCGACTCCACTGAGGAGACTCTCTAGGGTTCCTGGAATTTTATTTAGTTTTTGGGTAGTTTAAAGACTAGTTTTTCTTGCCTGTCTTTTCTTTTCATTTCTATAAATTCTGAGCTAGCAGGGAGTTTGGTTTTCCATACCATCTTTCCCTGATTTTTTCTTGACTGTGTTTTTCGGGACCCACAGAGGTACACGCGACCTGAACAAGGTCTGCACGTGTGTACCCGCACCCTATCGTCTTACAGCCTGTGTGTGAACGCTAGCTGTAGAGGTAGCAGTAGCGTGTAGAGTTCAGAAAACCTCAGAGGTAGTCATCCACTTCCCTATCAGAATCACACATTCTCAGGGGGTTTTCTAGAATTCTGTCTGAGTCTTGTTTGCTAACAGTCCTATCTCAGATTGTTTTTTGCCTTATTATTTTTTCCTTGCATTATTTGTTTTTCTGTTAGAAAGAGTATCCAAGCCTTGAAGGGATCCTGGTTATCAATATCAGTGGTCTCTTCATGGTTTGGTCTGTCTGTTTCATTTTTTCTTAGAGTTTAGATATACACACGGCCTGTACAAGGTCAACCCACGTGTACATGCCCTCTGTCTCTGTTCAACGCGCATTCACACACGTGTTGTTTGAGTAACAGTCGCGTTCTTGTGCAGGCTACTTTTTGTGAAGGGTGAGGCATTCATCCTCTCCTTTGATAAGAAGTATTCCTCTTAGGTGTTTGAATCTCTGTTTGAACAGTTAGTAGCTTAGGATTAATTTTACCCTTAGCTTGCTTTTTCTCATTTAAAACGTTGTCAGAAAAATACAAAAATTTACGGTTTTTAGACAAGTGTGAGAGTCATTGTTTTTACAATTGCTATTGTGTGATTTTTGTTTAATCTGATTCTTTGCGATATGAAATTTAAGCCAAAATTGTTTTTCTTGGTTTTTTTCTTGTCGGTATTTTCCCTTTCTTGCTTTACTAGCACTTAAATAAAATAAAAAACTCTTTTCATTTTCTTCTTTGGTTGAAGAGTGTGTTTCTGAATCATTAGCTGGGGAAAAGTATTTTATTTCATAAGTTTTTGCAGTTCACTTAGATCATAAGCAGCTCGTAGTTGAGTGAAATTCCTTTGAGTTTGTTGTCCAAAATCTTAGAAAAATTAAAAATATTTTTTGAAAAGTTGTCGAAATTTTGCATTGAGTAAAAGTTTTGTTTCTAGTTTTTTTTTCATTTTTTTCTTTCTTATTTTACACCTCATCAGTTTCACCCTCATACCCCTTGACGTAAGACAAATCCATAAAAATAACGCTAAATTTAAAATCTACTAGACTTTTATGTTTGTAGGGTTCACAAACTAGTTCAGGACTAGGGCCTTGGATTATGTTGGAGAGGAAACTTTTCAAGGCCATTTAAAACCAAACATTGGAGTCTGAGATAGGGAGTGTCTAAGTCCAGTTTCATGGAATTTATGCAGGAATTCCCTCTAACACAGGGGATAAACACGAGGTCATGTGCAGAAAGGTAGCGGAGATCACCCCTCCAAAGCCGGACCAATCGTAGTGGAGAACACATATAAAGGGCTTGTTTTGGGATTCCGTCGTTTTCATTTTCCATGGTGCTTCGTGGGTCTCGAATCCGTTTGAGGTCCTTAGTTTTCTTCTGGACCATTTTATCTCGATACCCTTGATAGGTTTCAGGCTCAATACCCTGCTCATTGTGGTCTACCCGACTTTCGACTGTACCCGCATGGTGATTGTTCGCGTGCTGGCAACCTAGTTGCCAATCTTTGTTAGGGACATACACAGGTGACTGCAGGGGTATACCATGGTACCTAGGACATACATCAGGTGATTCTTTGCAGAGTATACCCGGAGGGTGCTTCCGTGTTCGAGTTGCACTTGCACCAGTAAGTTTCTCTAGTGTTGGTTGTTGTAACTGTTCTTCCAATTAATTTAGTGGTTTCTTGTCTTATCTTCTAGGGACTTTTTTCTTAGTGTGTGTTACTTTTGAGCGTTTAGAATACCTTAGAGTGTCTTGGATATTCTCACACAGTGGAGGATCCTGAGCTCAGCCGGTCACGAAGGCTTCTTGGCATGCCGCCAGTTACATTGGAGCCACCCCCGCCACCATTAAGGCGGAAGCTAGACCAACAAGCTCTTTTGAAGCAACCGGGTTACAAAGCATTGTGCCCGAAAAACCCCCGGAGGAATCGACCATTTTGGACCTTGAAGAAACCACTCTTGGCTTGGTTGAAACCCCAACCACTGATCTCTTGGCACCTTTTATTGTACCAATTCAATTTTATGAGTGCCAGATAGTGTCGCACACAACAATGGAAACAAATGTTGTTAATCCTTCTGGGAATTCGTCAATTCCCACCATGGTTGTCACCACAGGAGAGCTATCATCTCCTAACCTACCGTTGTTGGTATGAGCCACCATGGTCTCGACCGCCACTACTTCACACAGTGGTTCGAACCCATCTTTGGTGGCATCCACAACCCCTTTCACACCTAGTGCGACAGGCCCTCCATTTTCATACGGTATGCCTAATTCGGGTACAAGTCCTATACTTTCCTACTCCACTTTAAAAACTTTGGGTCTAGGGGCAGGGAGCTCTAGCGCTCCTCTGCAAGGTCACATAGGGGGCAGTCCTGTCCCTTTTAATGCATTTCCTTATGGAGGAGGTCATATCCCTCCTTCATCCCCTTCGCTCAGTGGCTCGCATCAGCAGTCCACCAGGCAACCTACACACAATAGTTTATTTGGAGCCGGGAGTCAAGGAACACCTTCACATAGTATGTCGGTAGGTTCGACACCATTTTCTTGGAACATAACGTTTGGTAACAACACCTTCTCGTCAGCTGCTTTCCCAACTAGTGGCAACCCCATTTTTGGACAGTCTACGCTTGTGGAGGGTATTATTCCTGCACAGGGGGAAAACCTAATAGGACCTTGGAATTCAGGACAAGGATTCGTTCCCTACTCTGGAATGCCTATCTTGGGTAATTCTTTCCACAATCAATGGAACCCCGTACAAACTACTATGCCTCTTCCCATGGGACCAGCATGGGGTAATCCTTCCCAAAGTCCTTCGAATACAATGCATGCCCAACAATCTATGTCCTATTTGGGAAATCAGCTGATGATGTCTCCACATATGCAAAATCCATACGCTGGCCAGGGCCATGGTTTCTACCAGAATCTGGGCCAGCAGCCAAACTTTTCCTGGCAACCTGGTGCCAGTCAAACTCTAGGTCCCTTTTTCCCAAGTTATCAACAGCAACCCAAACTACCATTCCTGGTGACTTTACACTTGCTAGATTTGACAAGGTTGTTGAATGACCCTATTTGTCATGATCCGTTTTGGCCTCCTATGCCAACGAAGTTGCCTTCAGACATTCCAAAGTTCGAAGCCAAGCCTAATGAATATTCAGGAGATCATGTGACTACCTCTCATCTTTGGTGCTCATCTAACTCATTGAAAGATGACTCCGTACAGTTGCAATTGTTTCAATGTACTCTCATTGGGAGTGTCGCGAAATGGTACATTGAGCTCGATCGCTCAAGATACTCTTCTTTTGGCGAACTGGCGATGGATTTCCTTAACCATTTTCAATTACTTGTGAGATATGATGATGGCACAGAGCTGCTCGCTAATTTCCAACAGACAACAACGGACCATATCTCTGATCACATTCGAGAATGGAGACGCCGGAAGAGTTTAATCAAGGTACCAGTCCATCAACATTCCTGCTTGAGTGGTTCCTTAAGTCTTTGGTCCCGCAGTTATCCAAAGACGTCGCGACATCCAGAGTTTTCTCCGAAGAAAATGCCATCATGAGGGCTCAACAGTTTGAGCTCATCTATTCTCAGTCTGGTTTATTATACAACATATTTCCAGATGTGCCACGTTCAATACTAGATAAAACTAGACAGAGAGTTGGACCACATGCTGATGGTATTGTCGGTTTAGCACAAACCAAGCCTGCTGAGCAATTGACAAAACAATTGTAGCAGTTATCCATACAACACACAACAACCATCCAAACTACTACTTTGGTTGCTCCCCCTACCCAAATGTCGGAAGTACACACAGTACAGTCGACTAACCCAAAGGCCGCCCAACAGCCTGAAGGGAAGAAAAAACAACGAAAGAAGGGTAAGGGGGATAAAAAACCCAACGATAATGCTGGCGGGGACAACACTAAAAAATGGAAGGTGAGGTATCCATGCAACTTATGCTCGGAAGACCACCTGACCCATCTATGTCCTCTACTTGCAGAGGCCCAAAAGTTTGTCACACAACAACAACAGGCAATGTTGACTAATCCATTTCAACATGGGCAGAATCTCACTCAAGCCTCTGCAAGCACGGAAGGGGGCAGCCAAGAAACCTGCCCACCTCCGAACAATCCCTCATCCATGAACGTTTATATGGGTAGGGGTGATGCTTTCATATCGATTAGAGTGCACGATTATAGTGAGCCAAGTGCTTCTGAGAAGGGTAAAGAAGCTGATCTCCCATCTCTTCCTCTACAGATTGAGAAGACATTGGGAGAAACAATGACACACATTCCAAAAGGTGCATTTAAAAAGGCTTCTCATAACCCAAACACAAGGGCCGCCCAAAACTACTATGTGGTGGAATATTTATCACAATCCCCTTGTGAGATGTCGGCTTTGGAGGTCCTCCAAAGATTCCCTGCTTAGAGGAAAGCTTTGTTAACCGCATTGGGCTCTACTGAGACTTGTAATCTGGGTATCATCATGTTAGATACAACCAACTTAAAACCTCGTCTGCCTTACCACATAGCATTCCAGATAGTAGTGGCTTACCCCACGAAATTTTTTACTCGGAATATCTTCCACACGGTGGTCGACGAGGGCGCCTCAACATGCGTTATGTCGTTGGCATGTTGGAAGGCCATTGGCCAACCCGTTTTGTCTCCATCACCTACTCTCCTCACTGCTTTTGACGATTTTTCATTCCGACCACATGGTATCGTTCCTTCTTTCCCCATGCAGTTAGGAGGGAAGACCGTGTGTGTAGAAGTAGAGGTAGTCAATGCTCCCCTCGACTATAACCTCTTGTTAGGACGGAGTTGGACTTATGCTACGCAAGTTGTGGTTGCTACATTTTTCCAGGTCTTGTTGTTTCCATACGAGGGTCGGATAGTGACCATCGATCAATTGTCTTTCTCTAGACCTAACCCAGCTTTGGGGGCATCCACGGTCCCAATGATTGATAATCATCAACTAGGTGTCGTCAACGTAGGAGTTGGTTTGTGCCCATCCTTGATGGGTACCTTTGATTACCCACCTCCTCAGGGCGATATCAAATTTATATCTAATCACCATAAGGTTGATATTTTTCAAGTTTCGTCGTTCCGCACGACTTACTTCGAGGATCCATGGATTCTTCTTTCCCCATCAACCATGATGGATGAGACAGGGTACCCAGGCATGTCCATGCCCTTGTTTGCAGCTGAAGAAGCGTACTCTTTAGTCCAACAAGATTCAGCTAACACTGATCTGACTCCTGCACAAGAGTTAGATCCACTTCTAGAGCCTATTTAGGCTGCGGGTTCTCTCGCTAACGTCGATTCGTTAGACTTAGTATTTCCTTCTGATGAAGAAGTAATCGAAGCAATGACTAGTCTGAAAAAACCTTGGGAAGATCTTCATCACAGATCATATTTTCTCCCAGAATTAAGCCAAATCGAAGCAGGAGAATTCACCCGTGACCATGACGGGAGATCAATTGTGTCCTATTAACCTCTTAGCTATGCATGAAATTTATGCTGAGGGAAATATGGAAACTATCACTGAAAATATACCAATCAACATCTCCCAAAACCCTGGCGTGGTGGAGAACGTCTTCGTCGGAGCAGATTGCTCCCCCGAAGAGATTCAAATCTACACGGATCTTTTCAAAGAATTCCGCAACATTTTTGCCTGGTCTTATGAGGAAATGCCAGGTATCGATCCAAAAATAGTTGAACATGAAATCAAAACATATCCCGATGCCAAGCCTATTCGACAGAAGCTTTGTCTAGTTAATCCCAAGAAAGAAGCAACCATCAAGATTGAGGTTGAGAAATTGCTAAAGGCAGGTTTTATCTATCCTATCCATTTGACTCAATGGGTGTCAAATCCTGTGTCAGTCAATAAAAAACAAGGAACGTTACGTGTATGTACCGATTTCCGTGATTTGAACAAGGCATGTCCCAAAGATAATTTTCCAACACCGTTCATCAACCAGATCATCGATGAATGTGCTAGTTGCGAAGCCTTTTCTTTCATGGATGTTTTTTCGGGATATAATAAAATCCAAATCAAACCCGACTACCAACACAAAATGACATTCATTTGTCCGTGGGGTACATTCACATATCGTAAGATGCCTTTTGGTCTCAAAAATGTTGGAGCCACCTTCCAACGGGCCATGTCTTTTTCTTTTCATGATCTCAAGCATATAGTCGAGGCCTATCTAGATGATTTAGCATCACGATCTCGTAAGAGAACAGATCATCCTACTTTCCTTAGACTAATCTTCGAATGTTGTCTCTACTTTAGGATTCGCTTAAATCCAAACAAGTGCAACTTTTGTGTAACGCCAGGACGTTTGTTAGGTTTCATCGTATCAACAATAGGGATCATGGTCAATCCTTTCAAGGTGGAGGCAATAATCCAGTTGCCCCCCCCACGCACAATCCTACAACTTCAGAATCTACAAGGCAAGGCAATATTCTTACGACGCTTCATCACCAACTATGTCGAAATCACCAAGGGATTTATGCGTTTACTGAAGAAAGATGTTCCCTTTTTCTGGGACGAAGCCGCTCAATGCTCTTTCGACGCATTAAAACACGCCCTCACAACTGCACCTTTGCTACAACCACCTAACTATAACACAGATTTATTATTATATCTAGGTGCCGCAGAGTCAACCATTGGCATGGTTTTAGTTCAGGAAGATGATTCATTCTCAGAATACATGATCTATTACCTGAGCCGAGGCTTTGTAGGACCGGAACTCAATTATTCTCATATCGAAAAACTTGCGTTGGCAGTGGTTGATGCTATTCAACTATTTCATCATTATGTTTTGTTTCGCAAGACCACCGTCATTGTTGTCATGAATCCATTCCAGTACATGTTGACACGACGGGTTATAGGCAGAAAAATTAGTAGATGGATAGTCATCCCCTAGGAATTTGACTTAGACTTCATTTCAGCAAAGTCCAAAAAGTCATTGGTCTTCGCAGAGCTTATTTTGGAACTTCCAGTTGACTCAGGTGACGTTGTGCCTGAAGAATCGCCTATCCGGGGAGATATGTTTTTGATCACATATTCAGATCCCTGGTACGGAGATATACTTATCTATCTCTAGACTTTGAAGTGCCCCACTTCTGCTTCTCGTGATGAGCATCGGCGTATACGCCATCAGGCTAAGAATTATCTCATACTCAATGATACGTTGTATCAGAGAGGTGTAGACTACATCTTACATCGATGTCTCACACATGAGGAGGCAGTCATCATGATCAACGATTTCCATATTGGAGCTTGTGGCGGTCATTTGTCTAGGTTGGCAACAACCCAAAAAATTCTACGAGCAGGTTACTTCTCGCCGACACTTATCAAAGATTGTATAGAATCAGTCAAGAAGTGCCATCCGTGTCAAGTCTTCTCTAGGAAGATGAGGGCACATCCCGCTCCCATGTTTCATGTCATCACAGTTGGCCCCTTCACCAAGTGGGGGGTTGATTACACTACTTGCAACCCCCCGTCAACAAGGGGGCACCGCTATATCATCGTAGCTATAGAATACTTCACTAAGTGGGTCGAAGCTATGCCAATGTTTAAAGATGATGGAGAGACTGCAACTCTCTTTTTATTCAACCAGATTGTAGCAACGTTCGACATCCCGAGAGAGATTGTCACTGACCACGTCAGTCACTTTCAGAACCAAATGATGACCGAATTAACATCAAATCTTGGGTTACAGCAAGAGCATTCCTCACCTTACTACCCCCAAGTCAATGGGCAGGTAGAGGCTGTAAACAAAACTCTTAAGACTATTCTACAACGAACTATCAACTCAGCCAAGTCAAATTGGCATTTGATGTTATACTCGACATTATGGGCTTATCGAACATCTGTTAAGACTGCAACCAGTTTCTCACCTTTTCAACTCGTTTACGGGTTGGAGGCAGTCTTTCCCATCGAATGTCAGATCCCATCTCTAAAATTGGCAGTACAGTTATTGCCAGACACTTCTCCACTTGAAGAATGGCTAGTACACCTTAAGCAGCTCAATGAGAAACGTCGTGATGTAGCCCTGGCCAACGAGTCTCACAAACATAAGGTCAAGTGTCAGTATGATAGGTCCGTTTATCCTCAGATTTTCTTTGAAGGCGACCTTGTCCTGGTCTATGACCAAGATAAGGACCCCCTGGGGGCAGGAAAATTCAAACCCATGTGGTTCGGACCCTTCATCATAAAAGAGGTATTAAAAAAGGGCACTTATCATTTGGTTGATTTTGAAGGGAATGATTTGGCGGAGACTAGAAATGGGCTCTACCTCAAGAAGTATTACTCATAGGCAGGTCACTGTGGGTAACTTTTTGTAACATATGTATAGTCTTTGTACTATTACTTTTTAATTTCTTTTAAGTGTTATGGATGTGTCATTGATGTTATCTTTCGTCAATATGCAAGATGTCAAGTGATTCCAAGGTGTTTGTTGGGTATGCAGATGGTGCTAGTCGGCACACTCGGAGACTTGCCTCCGCAGCTTGGGTAATCTTTACACCTCAGGGACAGTTGTTATCTTCTGGAGGTATATGCTTAGGTGACACCATAAATAATGTCGCCGAGTATAGTGTAGTTATTAAGTTGCTTCGTGATGCCTTGTCATTGGGTATCTCTCATCTCCAGCTCTATATCGACACTCAACTTGTTGTGTCAGAACTAAACAGAGTATACTGGGTTCATGATCCAACTTTACACCAACGATTCCTTAGGGTACGTCTCTTAGAATGAAACTTTGATTATATTACATATTTTCATGTTCCTAGGACATTAAACCAAATTACAGATACTCTAGCTAATCAAATTTTAGATTGGCATCTTGCACACATATGAAAGAACATTAACATAAGCATGTAAATACATTTTTGCACACGTGATCCATAAGACACAAAAAATAAAAAAACCATATATAACATCATAAAATAACTAGAGTACATAGATGGACGCAAGCGCCTAAAAAATGGGACTAATAATGAGTCACAGGGCTTACGCCTTCAAAAAATATATACAAATAGTGCTCGTGGCATGTAAAAAGTCTAAATAGGTTCAGGACCTATGGGCCCTGTTATAATAGTCCACAACATGGGCTAAACGCCTAAACAATCAGACCCACATCCGAGGTGCCCCCACTACATGAGGCTGCATGGATGGTGGTAGGTCCTCTATCTCTTCCATCGAGACTATGCGAGTGACTGTAGTGAAGTTCCGCTCAACTCGTCTAAGGACCCTCTTAGCCTCCCTGGCCGGGAGGTTCCCTGCTACTGCTGGTCCCCCGGCAACAGCTGTGACTTCTGGCCAAGGACGACACCTGTTCCGTGCATAATCGACAGGTTGCACGGGTCCCACATCTGCATGCAACAAACGTATACCCGTCAAATACTTTGGCATACGCAAAAATGATATATATAACAAAAATGACATAAAAATTACATATGCAAACAAAAAAACTACAAAGGTGGAGACTTACCCATATCCCCTCGCTCCTCACCAAGAGGAACGGGTATCTCAGGATCTCTAGAAAATTCTATCCCTGCATATGGGTAATCCTCGATCATAGGGATCTACCGTGACAGCCACACAAAGAAGTTATCATCGAAGGACTCATTGGTCCTTCCACCACCCTGTCGTGGCAGTAATACTGCCCATCTACACACTGCAGGGAAAGAGGCTTGGTGTCCTCGTACCACTTCCCGAGGACTAAAGCTCAAAACTCTCTCAAAGAAGAATGAACACAGAATCATCCCGAACTCGAAGTTCCTCTGTGTCCACTATCGACAATCTGTCAATTTCCTCTTCATACACTCCAGTAGTGTGGTACTCCAGTCAAAAATTTGTGCATTCAAGCACTGGATAGCACAGTTCATCTGTGCGCGAGACGCCTGATGAAAGGTTGTTGAACCGGTAATCCGCCCAATCAGTAATAATATCGCCTGCAACAATAGGTTAGTGATCTTACTGATGGGCACCTGGGAGCTCACACGGTTTGTCCCAGCCTCACAGTGCTCGAATATCAGTTCCGCTATGTTATGCAGTCCCGCAGGAAATGTCCTGAAATTGACTGGTTCCCCTCTCCTTGAGAGGCCAGTCAAAAAGTAGATATCCTCGGTGGTGGGCACCATTGATTGCCCCTCTAGCATGAAGGCCTCTCCATCAGGGTGCCAGTAGTCAATCAAGGCACTCAGTAGCCTCGGTTGTTCTTGCATAAATGGACATAGGAAGAACTTCAGTAAACCACATTGCATCAACATGGCCATGATGTTCGGATCTCCCACAACGAACTCACTTATTGCTTCATGCTCCCTTTCCCTCCACTGGACATACATCCTGCCAACACAACAAAGTTCAGGAGGGTCAATGCTTGATCTTTGGTTCTTTTCTGCTATAAAAGGGGGGTCCACGCGAGCTGTAGAGGCGACAGTCACATGTACAAGCGGGCAGACTTTACTCTACCCGAGTGTACACATGGCCTATCCAGAGACAACCCGCGTGTACCTACGACCAACCTTTTAAAGGTCAGCGTCGACCCAAAAAATTAAAGAAAATGCAAAATTAAAGAATTGAATAGCTAGACAGGGCAGTTTGTACTTACTTGGTCCAAGCAGATGTTCGTTTCGTCCACTATATCTCCTGAAATCACCATTTTTAGCAAAGGGGGTCTTTTGGCTCCAGAGTCAATTTCCAAATCAGCAATGGTGATAATGAGTTGTCAACTTCTATTTATAGACTTTTTGGCCTCTTTTTGTCACCTTTTTGGCCTCCCTTATCAGTTTCTTTATACCAAAAACCATTTAGAGTGATTCATGAGTTATATGGGAGGGATTTGATCGGGTATTGGGACACTTTTTTTGAGTTTTGAGAAACTTTTGATGGTCCATGAATTTTTTTCCAAGAATCAACTTGAGCACATAGGTTAGGTTACTACCCCGACTTTTGAATCTTGTTGTCTTTTTCATCTGCCATAGGATCGATCCCATCAGGTTGTGACATAGAACCATCATATTTTCTTTAGAAGTGTCGTAACTTGGCAGTAGAGCTTACCAGAACATGGATGCCCTAGGTAGGTCCTGGTTGCATTATGGTGTCCATGCCATCTCTAAAAACACTGTAGGCTTGGGAGTCCTTATAGTCTTTCCTAAATATGAGTTTGAGCCTCATTTGCATGATTCTTCTTCACTCTTGGTCTCACCCTCAAGACTCCCAAAAAATAACGGGTCTCCTTTTAATCCCTTTTCAGACCCTCTAAACATGAAAATATTGCCGAGCGATCTTGTGGCCTTTCACACTCGTTAAACTGAAATTTGAAGTCACGTCTATCCAGGGGTAGTTTACCCATTTTTCGGTCCGGGTGGTCAACTGTACGAACAAAGGTATACTCTATGGAACTTTCGTTCTTTAGAAGAGTACTCTTAGGTATAATCTTATCCCTTTTTCGGGCCTGAGGGACTAAACTTACGAAAAAGAAACCACCACGGAGTCCATAGTTAAGCTCTTTTCAGACTCCCTAAAATTGAAAAGATCGTCGAGTGACCTTATTCTTTCCCACTCGTTAAATTGGTCTAGAAGAATATTCCGGACGGAGTCCAAAGTTAATCTTTTTTCAGACTCCTTAAAAGTGAAAAAATGGCTGAGTGATCTTGTCCTTGTCACACTCGTTAAAATGGTTTTGAATCGACGTCTAATCGATGCTAGTTTACCCCTTTTTCGAACCGATTAGACTATCTTCGAAAAAGGTACCCCTATGGAGTCTCCTTTTATGCTTTTTCAGACTCTCTAAATATGAAAAACCACCAATCTTACCTTCTCTGGGCTCATTAAACTTACATCGAAGGACATTACCATTGTTTGTTTTATTAACCGCATTTGCACACCTTATACACCAGCCTTGTGAAAGTTTGCTTCTGCGTCTAGAAACCTTTGGCCACCGGAGGATTTTTCCTGAGTATCATTTTACTAGAACATCAATCTTTTCCTTGTGCCTTGAACTTGTATGTTTGCAATACTCGTTCCTCCATTGTAACGTAATATTCCTTTATTCTTTTTCCACAATTATTGAAAAGAAAAAAAAAATCAAATATACCCCAAAAAGAGGAAGGGAAAAGTATTTTCTTTGTTGGCAGCATAATGAGTCACCCTTGGATAAAGCACATCTGTCTGTTTTTTCATCATACTATGGGATGTAGTACGACCTTAGGAAGATTTTCTCTTTATATAGAGTGGTGTCCTCCACCGTTTGGTTATTCTTCCAAACATATGGAGAGTTTGTGATGCCTCCAGCTTTGTAGACTTATGATTAACATACATGCTCCCTGAGTCTCATCATTTGTCGTGCTATTGTCCAAGGGAAGTTTATCACTAAGCCTGAGACGACCCCTCTGCAATATGTCTCTTGTCCGCATACCCAGCCATCCTGAACATCCAATCAAGTCCTTGTTCGAAATCACTGAAGCCTTCAGTCCGATCATCAAGATTATCAAGTCCATGATCGATGAGCTGTCAAAGACATCTGGGTAGTGCTGGCGTACACTCATATTACACTCCTACTCGAGTTTGAAGATTTTGAAGTTGTTTCTCGAGCTCTGAAGATCTCATCTCCAGCCATAAGGCCGAATCAGCTTCTGGAAGATGGATACTCTATATGTATATCTTTCTGATTTCGAGATGTAGCTCCACTATGTATTGTTTGCGGCTACTCTTTATAGTTATTTGACATGGATCTACAGTGTATTTGATTGGTAGCCATGGTTTTATTTTATTCGGAGCATGGGTATGCCTGCCTTGGTGAGACATTTGTTCTTTTGCAGACGACACCTCCTGGTTCCTGATCCTTGGGCTCAATCATTCGGCATATCAGTAAAGATTGGTAATGTATTTCGGCCATCAGATGCTCTTCTGACCTCACACATTAGGGGACATCTGTTATAACCCTAAATTGCACCACACATGATTACCTGGCATTAGGCCAACTCATATCCCTTCTTTGCCAAAACACTACTGAACAACTCTTTGAAAATCCTCTTGAATAAAGGCCCATGCACCCTAATCCATTATTGCACGTGTGTACATGCTGGCTGACCCAAAACAACCCGCGTGGACCGACAAAAGCATGAAAAAGGGAAATTTTCCGACGGAACAAAAAGCTATGGGTGAGTTAACTGAAACTCCCGACCATGCATGGCTGAGGGTTCGTCCAAATACCTAGCTCCTTCTAGCCTATAAAAGAAGGGGTGGGGGTACCATTTGAAAGAGGAAAAATATAGCAAAGAAACTCTGCCCATTTACGTATTCCCATTGTCCCAACCCTTTAGCCTTTCCTAATGCCAAAGGACATTTAAAGAAAAGCAGTTGAAGGACATAAGAAGAGGAGCCCAGGATCAGGTTCAAGGAGCGGTGTCCGGTCTCAACTTTTGTAAGTTGACTCATTTTAAGTAATAAAGAGAATGTTTTTCCTGTCCCAATTCATGAACTTTTTATGGTTTGATTAGTTTATGTTTGATTTCTAACCCATTAGTATATAAGTAGTATGCATGCATAGTTGTTTCTCGTCTTGAATGCAGGGAAACTTTGGAAGGAGTATTGCGAACAAGTAATCGAGCACAACGGAGGATCGACATCAAATGCCGGTAACGAGGTAGGTTGATCTTTCCATGCATTTACTAATAAAAGGGGATCTAAATCTAGGGATGAAGGTAGAAAGTAATTTCTATTCGGTCATATCTGCATGCAAAGTCTGAACTCTATTTGCTAGTCCGTAGGGTGTTTTTCCCCAACAACAGTTATGTCACAAAAAACTCTAACAATTTCCTTGAAGCGCGCTACTAGAATTTGAAATTGGCACTGCAAACTAGCACTGTAAAATGGCTGAAGAAGACTGTTCAAGATTGGATACCTTTCTCTAAGACCAACTCATGTGCACAAAGAACCAACATTAAATCCATATTTATCAGGTATTTCTTGATGATTTTCATGTTTCTTAAAGGTTGACAGAGGAATTTAAACTATTATGAAATTGTCGTTGCGGACTGTTAAATGTCCATATGTTGCCAACTCTCAAACACATTGATATGGCACTCTAAACTATGCCCATTAGTCAAATTTTTTATCTTAAGGTCATCCTACAATTCCTTCTGCAAACAAGCCATTTTCTCCCACTGATATCTATGTGCTACGAACTGGTGTGTCATGGTTTTTGCATGTAGTTATAACACTAAGTGATGATTTTGGATTTTGAGTTAAACTTAGCATCTTTTTGTGTTTCTTCAAGGTTACTTCAGGTTGAAATAATCTTGAAATAATTTTGAAATATCTTGTGGAAGGTATATCCTAATTCATGTACAAGTTTTGAAAGGATGGAATCTTTTTGCAAGAAAAAAAAATACTACATGAAAATTCGCAGCACTTGGACTGACTGGCGCTACGAACTGGTAATTTGGGACAATTTGTAGCAACTAGGACACATCAAAGTCTTTTTTGTATCATAACTTCTAAATTCCGATACAGGATCTTCTGAAATTTGGTGTGAAGAAGAACTATATTACCATTGACTTGCTTAAAAAACATCAACCCGACCCAGTTCGTAGTTTGGGAGAAAAATCAAAATCATCACCTATAGGAAAGTTCGCAGTGCATGCTATCAAAGGCATTGTGAACTCTAATAGTTTGATAAATTGGCACTGCAAACTGGCGTTGCAAACTAGCTGAAGAAGACTATTCAATATTGGATACCTTTCTCTAAGACCAACTCAGGTTCACAAAGCACCAGCATTAAATCCATATTTATCAGTTATTTCTTGACGATTTACATGTTTCTTAAAGGTTGAAAGAGGAATTAAAACTATTATTAAATTGGTATTGTGGACTATTAAATGTCCATATGTTTCCAACTCTCAAACCCACTTTTATGGTGCTCTAAAATCTGCAAATTAGTCAATTTTGTTATCTTAAGTTCATCCTACAATTCCTTCTTCAAACAAGCCATTTTCTACCACTGATATCTACGCACTGTGAACTGGTGTTGGTGCTACAAGCCCTCTGTTTTTGCAGAGTTGCCTCTTTTTCATTTTCTACTTGCAATTTTCCCCACTCCATACCATTTCTGTGCATAATTGTTTAGATAGGTGAACTCTGAGTATATCATCTCTACAATTCAACCCCCCAAAAAAACCTTGTTTTACTATATATCTCGCATAGCATTGTCATAAGAGGTTACACAAGGTTTTTAAGATAGAAATCATGGACAATCAGCAAAGCAAGAAAAACCACAAGGGAGGAGATATTGTGAGAAATGACCCATATGACATGCAACTCATCAACTCTAAACCATTTTTCAAGGAAGCCTTCAAGAGGGTGGATTGCCTTATTTTTGTCAGAAAATTAAAAGAGGGCATCCTGAAGTGGAAAAAAGCAATTTTAGATATGTTGGATTAGATGGCTAATAGAAGGAGTACCATAACCAAAATATAAATACAATATGATCTTCCACATCATCATCATTTTTTTTATTGTTTCTGCATGTAGTTATAACACTAATTGATGATTTTGGATTTTGAGTTAAACTTGGAATATTTTTATGTTTCTTCAAGGTTACTTCAAGTTGAAATAAGACTGCAACATCTTGTGGAAGGTATATTTCTGCTTTAGGTACAAGTTTTGAAAGGTTGGAATCTTTTTGCAATAAAACAAGATGCTACAAGAAAGTTCGCAGCACTTGGACTCACTAGTGCTGCGAATTGGTAATTTGGGATAGTTTGTAGCAATTAGCACACAACAAAGTCATGTTTTTATCATAACTTTTAAATTACGGTCTAGGTTCTTCTGAAATTTGATTTGAAGAAGAATTATATTACCATTGACTTGTTGAAAAAATATTAACCTCACCCACTTTGTAGTTTGGGAGAAAATTCAAAATCATCACCTACAGGAAAGTTCGCAGTGCATGTTGTCAAAGGCATTGTGAACTCTAACAGTTTGATAAATCCGAGCTATGGGAGGGATGCCAGCTATCAGGGAAGGTTTGGATGGTTTCCTAGGAGTTAATTAGACATGAAGAGCATGTGTTCCATCTCCACATCAAGCATCATGACCTGTTTCAAAAGGAATTTATCACAATAGACAAGATCCCAAAAAATAGGAATTTGTTGTTTTTTTGTTGGAATCTTTTGTAACAATCTCCTAAATGGAGGAGGATCCTATGTAGATCCTTGGTTTCGACCTCCTTATATTAGAGAAATATAATTCACTATATATGAAGTGGATTTTGATAAGGAAAGGGTTGGATTCATGATCCAAAAGAGGAGAGATATGGAGGAGCAGTTTAGCTGCTCATTTGTAAGCCCGAGGGCCTTTTGTAATTAACATTTCTTCCATTAAAGATTCATGAGAGTTGTTTATCAACTTGTATTCTTTTTTTTCCATTTATTTTGTTATATTCTTGATTGAATATATTGTAGTTTTTAAGAATCAAAGTTGTCCTTTGATTAATGGATCCCTGAGCAACAAAGGATCTGTTGTAGTTGGCCTGTTAATCATTATTTATGTTCAAGCATTTTTTCCATCTATTTTACAAAGAGGATATTTGTTTAGTAGAAATTATTCTTTTTTTTTCACTTTTCTTTCTTATAATCATCACCACATAAGCTCTTAACCTGATATTTAACTTTATTTCCTTCAATCTACAGAGTGTTTTTGACTCCATGCCTAATGGTAGATCACTGATCTACAGTCATAATGTTGCCCTCCTTCTTGTTTTATTGTTGATCCACCCATTTAAATTGATTTAATTTTTCAAATTCTGATGGGTAATAGGCTTGTTCTTAAAGCATTGTAAGAACAACTTCTAGTGCTAACATTTTTGGCTCCGTTGTCGGGGTTGAAGTTGAAGATCTTCCGTGGGATGTATGACAAAGATTACTACCAGTTCTTGATGGTGAGCAAGGATTGGTGACAGAACAGACTGCATACATTTTCACCCGGTGACTCCACTCCATGAAGAAATAATATGTTAGTGACTACACCGATTCATGATGACAAAGGCCATGGAGGATATCTTGGCAAGGAGGTTTTCACCTCTCAATTTTTTAGTTTTCCCTAGTTTTCCAAATCTAGTGCCTCCTCCATCAGAATGGATGGATTATCTTCTTGTTTTCAAAGAAGAGAAGGGGGATAATCCTACTCAACATCTCATTACATTTCATCAATGCATGGATAATATAGACATACATCATGAGGATGTGTCAATGAAAATTTTCATGTACTCTTTAATAGGTGATGCACAAGAATGGTACTTTTCTCTTCCTACTTCCAAAATATGTTCCTTGAGATATTTCTATGTTGCATTCAACAAACACTATAAAACATACTTTCCACATGAACTACTTCTTGAATATTTTTCTGAAAAATATGAATCTTGAGCTAAAAGAACAATACATTTTTCCTCTTATGATGAACTTGATGAAGGTCTTGCTGAAACAAAAATTAAAGAAGAGTTAGTTTGTGAAGAAAACATTTAAAACTCTTTTATTAAAATAGAGATTTTTCAAGATAAAAAAATAGTAGATCATGTTAACCAGTGTTTAAATAACCATGTTTATGACATATTTGAAGTTGAACAAACTCCATTTGCTGGTTATGAAGAAGAGAAAGTGTCTTTTCAACAGACTTTTGTTGCAGGATCATAAAATGAGCCCATCATTGAAAAAGATTATGAGGAGGTTTCTCAAGTTATATCCCTTAATGGTCCACCTTTGTTTGATCACTATGGAGACAATGATGCTGAAGGACAAGAACAACCATTAATTTGTGAAGATGAAAGATTTAATATTTTTAATCATGAGTCAAAACGATCTCATGAGAGGCAGTGTAGTTCCAAAGGGAATATGCCATATTTGTTTGGTCATAAAGAACAAGTTGAATATTTCCTTACAGAACATCAGTTAGGTGAGAATAATTGGTCAAAGAAATTACTCCAACAACTATCACTGGAGATCATCTAGTTTGCATTCACCATTCTTGTACTTGAATCCGCAACAAATATTAAACAACATGTGATCAACAGTGATATCAACCTACAAATATTTTCAATTTTGCAGACAAATCAAATTGCATGAGGTCTAACACTGATGAAATCACCTTTCTTGGATCAGCTAGAGGTTTTTTATAAGTTTCGAGATCCAATAGTAGCTTGGATGGATTCATCATTTCCATAGATCCTTAATGCTACAAGTTTTGGCATCTCATCAATTTGCAGCTGTGAGTACATGTTTTTTGTGGAATTTTTGTTGTTCATGATATGCTCTCTTCATGTATTCTTACTTAGATACAAACAAGGATTACATTTCATCAGTAATATGCTTTTATGGATTCGTTGGAAATATGATTAAACTTGAGAAACATGTCAGTTGATTGGAGTAGGATTAGGAGTGTGCATAAATAAGCTTTCCATGTAAGTATTTGGTTTTCAGTTTGATTATAGCATTCAGTTTGCATTTGGTTTGCAACGATATTTTTTGGTTTCAGAATAAGTTGCAGAAATTTGGAAGGAGGTGAAGGACTCCTTTCCCATGGATAAGGCACTGGGATTGCAATGTTCTTGGCAGCTCACAGGGAGCATGCCATCCTCTATGGAGGAAATGTTAGCACATGACCCTAGTCCATGTAAGAGTCTTGGTCTCATGCTATCAATTATCATCATTAAGGAAATAAGGGTCACATGGGTCTCAAACCTGGTCTTAAAATCATCATGACATGTCTTGTCTCAAAGGTGTACACAAGTTTCCATTATGTCACTTTCCAACTATTTAGAGGTCAAGTCAAAGGTCATGTCTATTTGCTTTGAACATACCTAAAATTTCACAATGCACTAAGAAGTACCTCATGCACTTATCTTTCATTATTCAAATTTGGAAACATGTCAAGGGGAATTTTATGGTTTTCATCGCTTTCATTTAGTTTGATTTTCAAGGATTATGTCATAGAAACTCTAACAGATTCCTTGAAGCACACTACTAGAATTTCAAAATTGGCACTGTAAACTAGTGCTGGAAAATGGCTGAAGAAGACTATCCAAGATTGGATTCCTTTATCTAAGACCAAATCAGGTTCACAAAGCACCAACATTAAATCCATATTTATCAGGTATTTCTTGAAGATTTGCATGTTGCTTAAAGGTTGGAAGAGGAATTAAAACTATTATGAAATTGGCCTTGTGGACTGTTAAATGTACACATGTTTACAACTATCAAACCCACTACTATGGCGCTCTAAAACATTCCCATTATTCAAAGTTGTTATCTTAAGGCCATCCTACAATTCCTTCTACAAACAAGCCATTTTCTACCATTGATATCTATGCACTGTGAACTGGTGTTGGTGCTACGAACCCTCTGTTTTTGCAGAGTTATCTCTTTTGCTTGTTTTCATTTTTAGTCAGAATGGATTGTTGTTCCTTTTATCACTCCTACTTACAATTTTCCCCGGTCCATACCATTTTTGTGCATAATTTTTTAGATAGGTGAACTCTGAGTATATCAACTCTACAATTCAACCCCCCCAAAAAACCTTGTTTTACTATATATTTCACATAGCATTGTCATAAGAGGTTAAATGAGGTTTTTAAGATAGAAATCATGGACAGTTAGCAAAGAAATAAAAACCACAAGGGAGGATATATCGTGATAAATGAACCATATGACATGCAACTCATCAACTCTGAACCATTTTTCAAGGAAGCCTTCAAGAGGGTGGGTTTCCTTATTTTTTTTTCAGAAAATTCAAAGAGGGCATCCTGAAGTGGGAAAAAGAAATTTTAGATATGTTGGCTAAGATGGATAATAGAAGGAGTACTAGAACCAAAATATGACTACAATATGATATTCCACATCATCATCATTGTTTTCATGGTTTCTGCATGCAGTTATAACACTAACTGATGATTTTGGATTTTGGGTTAAACTTAGCATCTTTTTATGTTTCTTCAAGGTTACTTCAGGTTGAAATAATATTGGAACATGTTATGGAAAGTATATTCTACTTAAGGTACAAGTTTTGGAAGGTTGGAATCTTTCTTCAAGAAAAAACGATGCTACAGGAAATTTCGCAGCTCTTGGACTCATTGGTGCTGCAAACTAGTAATTTGGGACAGTTTGTAACAATTAACACACAACAGTGTCATGTTTTTATCATAACTTTTAAATTCCGGGCTAGGTTCTTCTGAAATTTGGTGTGAAGAAGAATTATATTACCATTGACTTGATGAGAAAATATTATCCCCACCCAGTTCGTATTTTGGGATAAAATTCAAAATCATCACCTACATGAAAGTTTGCAGTGCATGTTGTCAAAGACATTGTGAACTCTAACAGTTTGATAAATCCGAGCTATGGGAGGGTTGCCAGCTATCAGGGAAGGCTCAAATGGTTTCCTAGGAGTTATTTGGACATGAAGGACATGTGTTCCATATCCACATCAAGCATCATGACCTGTTTCAAAAGGAATTTATCACAATAGACAAGATAAAAAAAATAGGATTTTTTTATGTTTTTGTTGGAATATTTTGTAATAGACTCCTAAATGGAGGAGGATCCTATGTAGATATTTGGTTTAAACCTCCTTATATTAGAGATAGATCATTAACTATATATGAAGTGGATTTTGATAAGGAAATGGTTGGATTCATGATCCAAGAGAAGAGAGAGATGGAGGAGCAGTTTAGTTGCTCATTTGTAAGCCTGAGGGCCTGTTGTAATTAACATTTTTTCCATTAAAGATTCATGAGAGTTGTTTATCATCTTGTCTGCTTTGTTTTCCATTTATTTTGTTATCTTCTTGATTGAATATATTGCAGTTTTTGAGAATCAAATTCATCCTTTGATTAATGGATCCCTGAGCAATAAGGGATATGTTGTAGTTGGTCTGTTAATCATTATTTATGTTCAAGCATTTTTTCCATCTATTTTGCAGAGATGATCTTTGTTTAGTAGAAATTCTTCTTTTTTTTCACTTTACTTTCTTCTAATCATCATCATATAAGATCTTAACTTGATATTTAGCTTGATTGCCTTCATTTTGCAGAGTGGTTTTGACTCCATTCCCAAAGGTAGATCACTGATCTACAGTTAGACGGTTTTCCTCTTTCTTGTTCTTTATTTTTGATCCACACATTTAAATTGATTTAATTTTTCAAATTCTAATGGCTATTAGGATTTTTCTTAAAGCAGTCTAAGAACAACTTCTAGTGCTAACAAGAAGAATTCGTCAACTTGACTCCATAATCCCTAGAAGGCACTAGTTCTAGCCTTTCCCTTATTGAAGGATTGATTAAAAACTCAAACACTTTTATCCTAAGCTTTTACTACCTATATCTAACCCTAGTTTAGCCTAGAACACTAACCCATTTCCTATTGTTATAAATGTTTTCTACAACCATCTAATTGCAACAAATGTTCTGCATAATTGACTTTAAATGCTAGCTAAACACTTCAGAAGTTTCTTATGACATTTGATTATCATTCTACTTAGTAAATGCTATATTTTTACCTTATTTTCAAGAAATTCTACGGAGTATTTGTTGCAGTTGTTACATTTTGTCAATTGTTGTTGTAAACTTATTAACTACTACAAATTTATATCAAGTAGCACTTATTTTCTTTGCCCATTGTCTCTTGAGGTGTTATTATCATATTTGTACCTGGAATTATTGTATAGGCATGCTATATTGTCTTGTTCTGGGAAGGTACATCAAGCATTACATTTTCTTCATCTCTTAAGACATAACAACCTTTTGACTTGAGTGACCAGTGAGAGGGGGGTATTTTTGCATCCTTGCTTTAGTTTCAACAACCCTTTAGGTCACTAGGGACATCTCCCTTGGGGTAATATTAACATATTCCTAAACAGAAAAGGGCTTCCTATTAAGATGATAGTGATAGGTCACCCCAATGTTACGCCAATATTGTCTCACTTTCCTTGGGCTTTAGGAAAGTACAGATTGTGCAATAACAGTTTTTGCAATTACAGATGTTATCCCCTACCCTAGGGATAAATAAGGAGATCACGTCTCGAGGCCCACAGGTCCTATACATGGAGTACCGAGATTCAGACGATTTGAGCCTAGCACTGAAGGGCCTCTCTTTTCTTTAGGTATCCATATCACTAGCATGGGCCCGAAGTGGCAGTAAGTCTTGCTCCATGAGGTAATAAGTTTCGGTAGCATGGTATGTGTCACTCGGATTTTTGAAGCACTCGAATATGTTGCATTGAATTCTCCTTCATTTCATAACGTTTACTTGGAAATTATGGACTTTGACTTTTTATACCTGGAAGGGTGACATGGTTCCCTAGTAAGTTGATCTCCCTTTTGGATGGGTTTCCACTGGGTGGGTCTGTGAAAGGTCATTGTCTATTCCCTCCATACTTACCACTTTCCATATTTATTCCACTCATATCCCCTTACCTTTGTTCGGGCATTGGGATTTGGCCACACCAGGAAGGGTTGTATCTTTCCTTGTGGGAAGAAGGGGATAAAGGCCCAAAGGGTTAAAGTAGTTGGAAAGAGTTAAAAGACAATATTTAAACCTTTGATATGCTTCGCCTAGGGATTCTCGAGAAAGAAGTAAAAATCTTCTCAGTAAAAAAAGGTTACCCATAAGATAAATAAACATTAAAGGTACTAGTTGATGGATAGGATGTCTCATCACGAGCCAACCTATTATGATCATGGGCATGTAGTGATATAAAACTACCACCTATATGGTCACCAAACTAGGGTAGTGGCTCTTGGTGGCATAGCCAAGAGAAATGGGGTCTCAGCCCAAGACAACCTTCTCATATCCATGAAAGTTTTGTGCATAATGTTGTCACCTATGGTCATCAAGCCAAAAAAAATTCCCTCAACTATTCCCTTGAAGCACAAAAGAAAAATATCAAAAACAATAAAGCTAAGAGTAAAAGGAAATGAATGGGATAGGAAATAATAATATTTATGACAAGGTACAACTCGCCCTCTATAAAGGCACCCATAGGTGAGACTTAAATTTCCCTATTATTACTACACCCCATGCCAAAAACGTTATCCCATGCCACCTTATACACTTACATGACCTGGATCAGCTCCCACTTGGGAAACAACCCAAACTTAAGGAAGGTTATCCTAATAGGACACCTTGAGACCTTCTCCAAACCTAGCTTGTCAAATTGCAAAGCGTCTTTGAGCATTTGTCTGGGTTAAAGGGGCTTTGATGTGCATGTTTGGGTAATTTAATTATTGTATTTGATTTACATGCTATGATCCATGTGACTTATCAACCCCTGGAGGGCATACTTGTTGTTGTTATAGGACCTTACTCAGTGAACAGGTACACATGAGGGAATGACTAGCTTGGACCTTCATGGGGGATTAAATACCACATATGGATGCTATAACCCCAACCAAGGGAGACAATACATTGAATATTTGCACTAGGAAGAAAGAAGGATGTTCCCTTTGGAGGCACCCTAGCAGACCTAGACCGAGGGGGGTCTTTCTCTTCCTTATAGACATTGACCCTTGAAGGCCCAAGACGTCACCATCATGACTCTAAACGTTACCCAGAGATAGGCATTTCATTTGGACATAGTTGTGAACTTGGTGGCACATGTGGGCATGATTTGGGGTCTTTGGAGGCCAAGCGTTCTACATTCTAGGCCCAACGTTCCACCTTGGGGTCTCAACCTCACCCTAGAAGGGCATGATGTCACCCTTGGAGGTGTGTTTAGATGATAATTAATTTTATTTATGTCAAATTTGTATTTTAATGTAAATTGGCCAGGTCGGCCTTAATTTTGACCTAAAATTAACTAAGGGTCAAAGTTTTGTATAAATAGAGAAAACATACTCTCATTTTATCATAGAAACTCCTTACACAAGAGGATAGGTAGGAAATTTGCGCCCTAGTAAGGGATATTGTATGAAATTGTGAAGCACACTCTTGTATAAGGCTGATGTTTGCAAGCTGGATCAATCTTCAAAGATTTTATGGTGATCTTGCATGGTATTTTCATGATTGTTCTTGGTGCAAGTAGGTAAAATCTGCATTTTTTGTCATCTATTGAATGGTTTATGTATGGTTTTATTTTCCCATAAAAGATTATGAAATTTTATGGTATAATTAATGATTGAAGTAAGGAACTTAAATTGATACTTTCTTACTTTCTATTTGCCAATCTTTTCATTGAATTGATCTAGTGACTAGTGAGACCCTAGAACCCTAATTTGATATCGCTCTAAGGTTTTGACCTAGTTATCTTTGACTAAGTTTTTATACCATAAGAATCCTAAGGAGAGAAAGGTGTTAGGGCCTAGAATTTCCTACACCTTAGTATCTTGTTTCTTGAGGAAAATGCATATGGGCACTTAAGTTACTACTTTTCCTATGCATCCTCCCTCTTAGACTTTTGTGCACTTTCAAAATTGATTTGTAGCTTTAGAAGAAGGTGCCCACTTGACTACATAAGCCCTAGAAGACACTAGTTCTAGCCTCTCTCTTATTGAAGGTTTGATTAAACACTTAAAAAATCTTTTCCTAAGCTTTTACTAACTATCTCTAACCCTAGTTTAGCATAGAACACTAACCTATTTGTTGTTGTTATAAATGTTTGTTACTGCAATCTAATTGCAGCAAAGTTTCTGCATAATTGACTTTAAATGATAGCTAAACACTTCAGAAGTTGTTTATGACATTTTATTATCATTTTTATTAGTAAATGTTATCCTTTTACCATCTTTTCAAGAAATTCTAAGGAGTACTTGTTGTAGTTGTTACATTTTATCAATTGTTGTTGTAAACTTATTAACTACTACAAATTTATATCATCTAGCACTTATTGTCATTTTCCATTGTCTCTTGAGGTGTTATTATCATATTTGTACCTGGAATTATTGTATACGCATGCTATATTGTCTTGTTATGAACAGGTACATCAAGCACTTCATTAACCTCATCTTTGGGACATAGATTTAGTGACTTTGGTAACCAATGACATGGGGGAATGTATCTCAAACATAACCCTAACGTTCGAACACTTTAGGTTACCGGGGACTCCTCCCCTATGGTAGACCTTGCCTATCCCAAAAAAGCGGGGATTTCCTATTAAGGTGACAATGATAGGATATCTTGTTTGTTATGCCAATATCTCTTACTTACTTTGTTCTTTGGGATGAAGAAATGGAGCATAAGAAAATTAGGACCAGAAAATTGTTGGAAAAGGCCTCAAGACATAATTCTCAACACGTATTCATCTAAATGATACAAATATATAATAAAACAATTAAACCACCTCAATTTCTCTCACAACGACACCTCATCAGGAGATAAGGTAGAAGGAGGCAAAGTAGGAATCTAGAAACACACTTAGGATAACAACTATATCCTTAAATGTGAAAATACATTAGGTGGTTCTAGGACTTAATGATTGTATATGAGAAAGAGGCTAACATTCCCCCCCTCAATCATAAGTCCAAGTCTTCATGCTAAAACTCCTGAGATGAGCTGCACTGAAGAACTGCCTGAAAAACCGCCAAATATGGATGTTGAGAAATCTAGAAAAAAACACTATGTAATCATGTGAGCCAAAATTCCAACAATTTGTTCACTGATGTGAACTCCAATATGATGAGAGCGCACAAAGAGAAGTGATTCGGTTGCAATTCTTTGGCATCCCTGAAAATGATTTACAACTCAATCAATTTCAAGCTGCAATGCAGAAGGATCCATCTGTCCTCTGCTAGGTCCAATGACCATCTAGGTGAACCAGATGTTCACATCATTGCTAAAAAAAAAAGCAACATCCTTGTGTATGATTCAATATAGAACCATCATTCTGCCAAAGTCTACCATCTACAGACTGCAGTTGCCCATCTGACATATTTGTTGTCGAAACTTTCAGTATGACAACCATCTACAATTCCATCATAAATTCCATTATTAATTCCCCCCTTTTTCAAATGAAAGGAGAGACCACAAGTGGTTTCACTAACCATCTTCAATAGAGTTTTGAACTCCCCCCCTTAAGGTGCATGAGGGTTTCACTTTTACTCCATTTTTGTGTACAACTCAAAGTGGGCATGTGGAATTAACCACATGTTATCTCATCTCGTGAGGGCCATGCTCGAAAGCTACGCCATAAGGGGACTACTTTGGAGTTATATACATATTGTATCTGAATCATGACCAAAATATTCTAGAGTAGTTGTTTGAAATCTTTTAATTGTTTCCATTTTTCTATGTAGTTGGGGCTTTACCTCTGTCCTAACTAGACGATAATACTGATGTATTTTCGTTACTTGTTGATTCCATTTCCATAAATTTAGCCATCCATAATTAATTGTTTTCTTAACCTTTTGCTTCTTGTGACATTTTTCTTTGAGGTGATTTGTCTTCCCACAATGAAGACAAGGATGGAGATAAAAACACTGTGACTCCAAGTGACCAACTCTATGACAACGTTGGCACTTTTTAGTAATATTCTTCAATTCTTCATGAAAACCTGCACGCACAAATTGAATTGGTTTAGATTAATTTGGGATATGAAAGCTATTTCTTTTGTCATATCCTAATCCATGCCGATATTTGTTGAATGGTAATTCTTCCCAAGGTCTAACAAATTTCTTGGAAAGATGATTTCAACTTTTTCTTTTACTTCTTCACATTTGTTGTTGTTGCTAGCATTCTGTGCTTCTTTTTGGAATTCATCTTTGAAAGATTCAATATCTTCTATCTCTTTTGTATCAACTAATTGGATAAGGTCTTGTGTGTCACAAAATGCATCAACCTTTTGTATGAACTCATTTGTATCACATGTTGCATTAACCATTTGGATAAGCTCCTCTGTAGCACATGCTGCATCAATCTTCTCTATTAGATCCTCTGTGTCACAACTTGCATCAAACTTCTCTATCAAATCCTCTGTGTCACAACTTGCATCAACATTTTGAGTTTCTTCAGATGCTGCATCAATCATGTCATCAATTTGATTCTTCTTTTCACTTAACTTTATCTGAAGTGCATCAATCAATTGATTCTTCATTTCAATTTCATCTCAAAAATCATTTACTGACTGGATTGTATCAACCATGTGATCAATTATGTTTTGCTTTTGAATTAACTTCATCTCAAGTGTTTGAATCAATTTATCTTTCATATCAATTTGATCTTGTAATTCATGGTTGTATTCTTGCAACACCTTTATTTCTTGAGAGGCGTTCTGTAAATGCTTTCCTCCTTTACCCATTGTTCTTTCACTCTCGCTCGCTTGCACTCGCTTGCTTGAACTCTTCTTGCTTAAACTTTCACGCTCTCTTGAACTTCAGGCTCGCTTGAATTTTCAACAAGTTGAGGATGTCGAATACTACTGAAAATGCACCCAAACTTGTGTTTTTGCAATGATTTGAGTTATACTACTCAACCTTGTCAATTTTAGTCAAAATGACAATGAATCTTGGGTGTCGGACTCAACTGAGAATGCACCCAATTACAAAGAAATTCAACTTGATTTGATTGGATAAAAATAACTATAGTTGATCTTAATTACTTACAAAAAATACTATTTGCAAGTTTACAATAAATTTTGATTTCAAAGTTGAGTTGATCTTCAAATTTGATGATGCTTCAAGTCCTTGATTATGAGCTTGATGTGTCCAATGTTGATGTGAATGCTAATTTGATATCTTCGTTGCTTCTTAATTGAGATATTTGATTGTGCTTGATTGTATGTGCTTCATTGGCATTAATTTGTGTGCTTATCTTGTTGTGGATTCCATGTGTGTATAGTTGTAGAGTAAATCAGAAGCGTAGTGTCAAAACTCAACACAAAACACAATGAAAACATTCAAAGAATAATTCACCATCGCACACAATACAAGGTGTACCTAAGATCCCCTTATTCAATTTCGGGCGGATCTAGGACACGAACAAAAAAAAATGATTTTATTATGAGCTTCTTGTAGTGTTTTCTCAAATACAATTTTGAAGTTTTTCAATATTCTTCATGTCCCTAGATACCATGGGCTATCACTTACATCTCTTGGGTTTTAAAGTGCCTAAGAATTACAATTGTCTTTTACAAATATACTTAGGACTTTTTAAAATTACCCAACAGCTAAACATATTCGTCGTACATTTCCATGAAAGAGGCTCACATATTATTGGAAAATAGTATTCTCCAACCATTATAAAACCACTTCATGTTGAGATCATTGGTTGTGATTTTTGATCGTTGTTGTAGACAAATTGCTTGATTTTTGAAGTGGGATCATTGAGAAGATAATGGATCACATATCCCTGGCAGTTCGCTGGGAAAATCCAAGGGCACGAATCTCCTTACTAGAAGAAAGCTTTCCCTGTTGATCATTATTGATAGAACCACTACCTCAACAATTATCAATGTAACATCTTCGATATGCAATATCAGTAGCACTCTGCGCTTGCTTTGATGTCATCATTATTCAGGGTAGCAAGGAGCTATTCCAAAATGAATATCTTGTGCTTGGAGTGAGGTCTATAGCAGAGGCTTCCACATTATGGGTTTTGTAATCTACTTCATTGAGGGACAAACTACATCCGATCCGATCTTTTATGCTGGCATGTGCATGTGGGCATCTTGAATTCAATTTAATGAGTGAATTCTCTATTAAAAAAGGATACAGATCTGCATCCCAGTGATATTCACTGAGGGTTCATGAGTTTTTCATGTTCCAAATCGCTTCCATTGATCCTCTCCTCTCAAAATAGGGAAAATCGACTGGTCTGATGTTCTTGGCTTGATTGAACCTCCGGCTCTAGAAATCCTCCTACTTGGAATTTTATTAGCCAAGAAATATAGAATATAGAACACAACGCAATAACCAATCTCAATAGCTAATTAATATCTAACAACAATGAAGAGAATGAAAACAAAATCTGGCGATTTAGCTAAAAACTTGATTCGATCTATGTTGGTGCTTCATTTACAGGTGCAATATGAGAATAAGAAATTTAATTTTACCATATATACACACTCAAATTGATTGTGTTCTCTGCCACGGATTTAGAATAAGATCTACACAGGACATCATGGGCCCAATAATAAATACAAGAATATTATTTTTATGGATAACTTACTGCAAAGTTTTCTGGGTCTTGATCCATGCTCCTTTGCGATGATTGTTTGTGATGATGATGTAGAGATCATTGCTGAATACCTATGCTTTTCCCTGCATGTATTCATCATAGGCACATGGAATATTGGGTGTGTAGATGTGATTTGCTCCTTTCTTGAAATCTGTCACGCCTTCTCCCACTATCTCAACTTTCCCTGCATCCTCGTGGCTATATATGCATATGTGCTTCAATAATCTTACATGCTTCATCATTGTCTCTTTAATGACCTCCCATGAATCACTATCATGGGATGACTACTGTTAACATTTTTAATTAAAGAAAGTACCAAGGCAAGTGTTTCTCTTCCCTAGGCACCTAAGGTGTGAGAAAGTGCCTAATGTGGGCCCTAGTCATTTAATTTGTGAGATGCAAATTAAAAGGTGACTTTATGAATAAAGTGAGGGTGAGTGAAGAGACTTCTAATCTCAGCCACTCATCTAATCCAATCTCCACCGTTGGATTAAGAAACTCCTCACCTTCCCTCATGAGGTCGATTAGGGCAAGGGGGTGCACCCATTGTTGGGTTGTTCAAGCATTCTTGTTGAGAGAGAAAGAGAGAGAAAGAGAGAGGTCGAGATGAAGAAGAGGGAGCATTTGTAGATTTGGGCATGCATCCCAAGGTAGCAATCTAGCACAATTTTCAAGGCAGGGTACAACATTGAATATAGACCATACGGTACGTATTTATAGAGGCAATACAACCATTTTTCATGCACAGAAATTGAGGGAGATAGGAGAAGTATTTCTGAGAAGTTTAGCATCCATCCCAAGGCTTCCATATAGTCATTTATTGGCTCAGAAATCGAGGCACCTGTTGTCATTAATTTCTGGGTGAAATTTTGTACAGTTCGTACAGTTTTTGGCACGAATTTTGAGGGTTTTCGAGGACCTGTTCTTGCTGCATATTCCGTATAGTCTTAGCATAAATTTGGCACAAAAATCGAGATAGTCCATACAACATTTATTACTGGGAAAACCATACAGTTGTATAGATTTCTGGCACAAAAATCGAGGAGCTTTTTCCAGGATTGTTCAGAAGGATTTTGCGAAAGAAATTCTGAGATAAGTTTTTGTAATTTCTGAAGATGAATATGTTGTAGAAGAAATTTCTCTGAAGCTCATAAATAATAAAAATCCCTCTCTCACTGGTTTTCCCCTTGTGGGTTTTTCTAGGGTCGATATTAGACCGAAAGTTTATGTGTCATTAATTTTCTGAGTTTTTATATGCTGTTGATATTTTAATTCTACGTTGAAAATGAAGTTCAGAATCCTCATGTTTCAGTTCTGAAATAATTTTCTGTTGTGTATTTAATTGCTGATATAAAACTGGGTTTGGGCATTAAACATTGGCTGAAAAATCAGCGAGACTAAAACTGGGTTGGGGTCTGAAAATTTTTCATGGTATCAGAGCTGAGTTGAAGGGAAGAAGATATTTTAGCAGATAGAAAGTTGGGACATCAGTGAGGCCAACGTGCACCACCCTCACGGCACGTCCGCGTACATAGGACCTTCCTCTCTTCTAGGCCCGAAGAACTCAAAGGTTCTCCTAATTCCCTATCGGGAATCTTCCTACCCACAGATTCTCTTCGTCGCGCGATCCTCTTCCTTAACTTCTCGGAGGATTAGAACTCGCGACATCGCAAGTCCAATAGTTGAGTGCTACACCCTCGGATTCCCGAAACCCGATGGTCAGTCAACTCGTCGACTTTTCCCTGAGGGATTTTGCTACTCGCGATACCAAACTTTTGGTTCTCCAACCTCCGATACCCGAGGTATCAAAACTTCGATGCACACGTGAGACTTGACCGTCCGCACCCGTCACTTCTCTCGGGACTTCTGCGCTATCGCTACCTCGCTCCCTCGCGACACGGAGTACCCAATGGTTGGGCTCTCACCCTGCGAACTCCCGAGTTCGCGAGATCCTTAGATCTCGGCCACCTATCCTCTTTAAATGGACGCTCATGATCCTGTACCCAATGGTTGGGATCTCACCCTGCGAACTCCCGAGTTTGTGAGATCCTTAGATCTCAGCCACCTATCCTCTTTAAATGGAGTAAATACACCATGCGGCCTAGAAGAGAAAGGCAGTCACCGGACCCAAAAGACAGGGAGGTGAGAAGAAAATGTAGGCCAGCAGGAAATCCAGAAATGGAGCGACAAATGCGAGATCTCCGAGCAAGGCTTGAGGAGATGGAGAAAACTCAGAGAAGCGGAGTTGGTGCAGGGGATCTTAGTGATTCCGAAGTTGAAGAGGAAGTTGGACATGAAGAAGAGGTCATAGCAGAGGATGCATCAACTGAGCGGTTGATCAAAGCCATTTCTAGAATGGGTCCGAAAGACAAAATGGACATTCCAGTCTATGAAGGAAATCTGGATGCAGAAGAGATGCTAGACTGGATAAGAGCTCTTGAAACTTACTTCGATTATGAGGAAATCGAAGAGGATAAGCAAGTCGAACACGCTGTCACGCGTTTGAAGGGACATGTAGCATTATGGTGGGATGAGATACAAGCGGACAGACGTTGCAAAGGCAAGCAGAAGATAAAGAGTTGGGATCGAATGATTGCGAAGATGAAGGCAAAATTCATTCCAAGAGACTATCAAATCACTCTGTTTAGGTGAATGCAGAACCTGAGATAGAAGTTGATGACGGTGAAAGAATACACCGAGGAATTCTACAAGCTCAACATCAGAGCAGGTCATCGGGAGAGCGATGATGAGAAGGTTTCCAGATATATGAATGGTCTGAGATACGACATTCAGGATGAATTGAGCATGGTAACCATCCGAACGGTGGAAGATGCTTATCAGATGGCTCTGAAAGCTGAAGAAAAGCTGAGCCATAAGAAAGGTCAGCGAGGGCGAGGCAAAAGTCAGCCGAAAGGTAAGTCAGTTGCCCAAGATAGGTTCCAGAAATCCAAGGATGATTGGAAGAAGCCTCAGACGAGAACATAAATAGGTGGAAGTTCACAGCGAGGCCAACACGCTGAACAACAAAGGCAGCAGACAGAACAGAGTGGAGGATACGCTGATAATAACACATTTCCTCGTACCAGAGGTAGAGGAAGAGGCCGAGGTGGAGTCATCACATGCTTCACATGTGGAAAGAATGGGCACAAGGTAGTTGACTGTCCAGATAGGAAGAAGGATGGAGGAGAAGCTCACATTGTCGAGGCATAACGGCGAGTGACTGAAGTAGAAGACGCAGAAGACGAAAGGTCGTTGATGATGTGTAAGGTTCTCTTAACACCCGAGAAGGAGGTGGAGGACACAGCTCAAAGGAACAAACTTTTCCAAACAGCTTGCAAGACCAAAGATAGGAAATGCAAGGTTATCGTGGACAGTGGTAGCACCGATAATCTCGTTTCAACCGAGATGGTGGAAAAATTAGAATTGGAGACAACTGATCACCCGAGTCCATACAAAGTTTCATGGCTATAGAAGGGACATCAGGTGAGTGTTACTAAACAGTGTTTGGTTGAATTCAAAATAGGAGGATATAATGATAAGATTCTGTGTGATGTTATTCCCATGGATGTATGTCATTTATTGCTGGGAAGACCATGGAAATATGACAGAAATGTGATTCATGATGGGAGGATGAACACATATACCCTGGAGAAAAATGGGAGAACCCATATGTTGCTTCCGATAAAGGATAAGGAGGTGAAACCGGAAGTAAGCAACACAATACTTCTCATGAGTGGGAAGGAACTTCTGGTGGAAGTAAAGAAGAAGGAATATCCACAATTCTTTGTGGTTAGGAAACCAAGAATCGTTTTGACTAGCACAAGGGTGGATGATTTACCAGATGAAATTCAGGAACTGCTGGAAGAGTTCGCTGATATCATAGTGGACGAATTACCCCATTCGTTGCCACCAGTAAGAAGTGTGAGTCATCACATAGACCTCATACCAGGAGCTAGTTTACCGAATAAGGCCGCGTACAGGTTGACGCCATAGGAGAATGAGGAGGTCAAGAAGCAGGTCCAGGATTTAATGGACAAAGGTTTGGTCAGGGAAATCTTTAGTCCATGTGCTGTTCCAACAGTACTTAGTCCGAAGAAAGATGGAGGTTGGAGGATGTGCACTGATTCAAGAGCGATTAACAAGATAACCATTAGATACAGGTTTCCATTGCCGATGATGGATGATTTGATGGATTGCCTGAGTGGGGCAAATTATTTTTCAAATATAGATTTGAAAAGCGGATACCACCAGATTCACATAAGAGAAGGCGATGAGTGGAAGACAGCCTTCAAGACAAATGAGGGATTATATGAATGGATAGTCATGCCGTTTGGTTTGACAAATGCGCCAAGTACCTTTATGATATTGATGAACGAAGTCCTGTGGGAGTTCATCGAAAAGTTTGTCATTGTTTATTTGGATGACATACTGATTTACAGTAAATCAGAGGCTGGACATTTGAAGCATTTGGCCATTGTGATGAGGAAGCTACATCAGGAGAAGTTGTTGAGAAACATGAAGAAGTGCTCATTTATGAAGACAGAGCTCATTTATCTGGGATTTTTCATATCGGCAAATGAGTTGAAGATGGATCCGGATAAAGTAGAAGTGATCAAGAATTGGTCATCACCGAGAAATATTTTCGAGGTGAGAAGTTTTCATGGTTTGGCTAGTTTCTACAGAAAGTTCATCAGGAATTTCAGTGGGATTAGCGCAACGATGATGGACACAGTGAAAAAGCGACATAAGACTTTTCATTGGACAACAGAGGCTGAGAAGAGCTTCAATCTGTTGAAGCGGAAGATCACAGAGCAACCAGTGTTGGTGTTGCTGGATTTTCAGAAGACATTTCAGGTGAAATGTGATGCAAGCAGGTATGCCATAGGAGCAGTCTTGAGTCAGGAAGACAGGCCAGTCGCATATTACAGCGAAAATCTGGATGAAGCGAAGATGAAATACTCCACGTATGATAAAAAATTTTATGCTATCATACAAGCACTAAAAAAGTGGAGGCATTACTTGATCCCGAAGGAATTTGTATTGTACAGTGACAATCATGCATTATAGTTTGTGAGTCAACAAGAGAAGTTGAATCAGAAACATGCAAAATGGGTAGAGTATATGCATAATTTCACATTTGTAATTAAACACATTTCAGGTACTGCTAACAAAGTGGTTGATGCTTTGAGCAGGAAATGTTTGTTGCTGCAGGATTTTCGAGTCAAAACTTTGGGTTTTGAAAATCTCAGGGACATGTACGCAGGAGATGCAGATTTTGCGGAAGCGTATGAAGCAACTAAGAATCCACTTCTCAGAGATCAAAGTCCATTGATAGATTATATGATCTAGGAAGGATTTCTATTCAGAGGCAATCGACTGTGTATTCCGAACTGCTCCATGAGGGAGAATCTGTTAAAAGAAAAACACAACGGAGGCTTGGCAGGACATTTTGGCCACGACAAGACATTTGCAAAGCTAAGCGAAGCATACTTTTGGCCAGGGATGCGATCATAAGTTAAGAGGTTCGTTGACAGGTGTAGAATTTTCCAGCATTCGAAGGGCAGGAAATAGAATGCGGGATTCTATCAGCCATTACCCATACCAGAAGGGCCATGGGAGGCCATAAGCATGGATTTTGTATTGGGATTGCCTAGGATGCAAAGAGGACATGATTCGATCTTTGTGGTGGTTGACAGGTTTTCCAAAATGGCACATTTTATCCCATTCCAGAAGACCAGCGATGCGACTCACATCGCAAATATGTTTTTCAAGGAGGTTGTTAGACTTCATGGTTTACCCAGAAGCATAGTATCGGATAGAGATACAAAATTCATTGGACATTTCTGGAGGACACTCTGGAAAAAGATGGGAACTAATTTGATGTTTAGTTCTGCCTATCATCCTCAAACAGATGGGCAAACAGAGGTAGTAAATAGAATTCTGGGAGATTTATTAAGAAGCTTAGTGACAGAACGCCATAGCAGCTGGGACAATGTGTTGCCACAGGCAGAATTTGCATACAACGACTCAGTGAACATGAGCACAGGCAAAAGTCCATTTGAGATTGTATATGGCAGGTAGCCAAGGGGAATATCTGAACTGAGGAATTCAGAGTAGATAATGACAAAGAGTGCAAGTGCTGAAGAATTCGCAGAGGCGATGGAATAACTTCACAGCAGGGTGAAGCAGCGATTGCTGGAATCGAACCAAGAATATAAGCGCAGAGCAGATCAGCATTGGGGACAACTTCATTTTGAAGTTGGTAATATAGTTTTGGCACATCTGAGGAAGGAAAGGTTCCCGAGGGGAACATACAATAAACTAAAAATGAAGAAAATTGGGCCATGCAGAGTCCTGAAGAAGTTGGGAGAAAATGATTATGAAATTAAATTTCCAGGTGAGATCGTAATATCTCTGACGTTCAATGTCTCAGACTTATACCCATATAAGACTGAGGAAGAAGTAGCTAGAAGTGATGAACAGCCAGAGATCTAGTGGCAGAAGAAGATGCCGATTGCAGAGCAGCCACAAATGGAGTGTATACTTGATAAGAGGGTGAGAAAAAAGACTCGACGAAAGCAATACTTCGAGTATCTGGTTAAATGGAAGAACCACCCAGTGGAAGATGCCAGCTGGGAAAGCGAAGCAGAGATACAAAGGTATGGAAAGACTGTGAAGGAGCTCATGTACAGGAGCCCATGAAAGTTTTCAAGCCAAGGAGTATGATGCAAGAGCATCACCAACTCATCAAGCGAGCCAACACATCAAGCGGAGATCAGCTGGATAAACAAACCCAAACTTTTGAAAATACTTTGGGATTGTAGCGTAAGATTTAATGAAGCCATTTATGAAGGCGCATTGTGTATTGTATTGGACCTTGAGCCTTTAATCTCTCGTCCTTTGGTAGATAGGAGGCATTTAGTCTAGTTAATGCTAGTAGATAGGATTTTAAGTCTAGATTTGATAGTTTAGAGTTCGAGAGGGAAAACGGATATCGACACCCTCATTGTATCATTGTATTATTATTCAGGAGAAAGAAGAGAAGAGAAAGCAGAGAATATTGTACGAAGAACACCCATGTACAGGCATTTGAATTAATAGAAGGAAGCTTTGATTGAAACTCATGGTTTGTGTTGTTTTCTCTGTGTACTGATGTTGTGCTCATGAATGTTTTCTTTCTTGTTATGAATTTGATTTGTATATGCTGTGCATGTGATTTCATGGTTTAAATTGAAGTCTGAAAGAGAATGAGGTTCAACTGTTTCTCTATCTGAGCCAGGAGATTCCTGCAAGGTGTGCAGTTGAATTCATCCGCAAGGAGTGCGTTGATGAAGGCTCAGTAGTTTAACTTTTTTTCTCATTCGCCCAGAAGTAGAAGTGGGTTGTTAAATCCATGCAAGGAGTGCGCAGGCTGAAGAACAAGTCTCAGTTGTGAATCTGAGCAAAGGAAATCAAAGACTGTTGCTGCAGGAGTTGCGCAGAGTCGAAGGGATTCAAAACTTGAGATTTGTTGAACGACTGCCGCGAGGAGCGCGTACAAGTCCCTCTAAAAGAGTTAGAGTGAGAAATCTCAAGAGGTATAGAACCTTCGGGATATCGTTGAAGAATATCACTGGGGGTTTGTGTTGTGAAAGGTTTCAGGACGGAGTTGCAAGTGCATGCACAAAGATCTCTTTTTCGTAAGAGACTATTGAAGTCACAGAAAAGCTCAGGAGGAATAGACCTTTGAACTCCCTAAAGGCTAAGTGCAGGGAAGTTGCCGTGGGAAGTCGGAGGAAAGTGTCGCAGGTTGGCGAGCGAGCAAACGAGTCTTGTGGAGAGACACTGCTTTATTTCGCAGAATCCTCAAGGGAAGAACGGATGGACGAAATATTTGGAAGAGATTTCATGAAGTTCCGAAGGCCGTTGGATCTCACAGAGGTGAAAAGTAGTTACAACGCAAGGTGTGGAAAGGATTCAAAGCTCAGGAGAGGTAGCACCGTTGATCCAAATTGATCAGGGCCATCGGATTGTTCACGAGATCACCTATCGAGACCTCGTAAGTAAAGGTCCTAAGTTTGGTAAGGAGAGTCACGATATTGCGAGGAGTGAGATCTCGACTACTCCGAGGATAGTGAGGGTCCACAGGAGTTGACAAGTGGACAGGTGGCACCTTGCACCTTGAAAATGCGCAAGCGGAAGGGTTGAGAAAGTGGCATCAAAGGTTACGAGGCGCGAGGGCACGAAGTGGCGAGCAGGTTGGGAGCCGCCCTTCCAAAGAGGGCAGGTGGTAGAGATCTAAGGATCTCGTAGACTCGGGAACTCGCAGGGTGAACACCCAAGTGTTTGGGATTAAAAGCCGCGAGATGCGAGGTCACGAGGTAGCGAAGTTGCGAAAGGATCAAGAGCATCCATTTAAAGAGGATAGGTGGCCGAGATCTAAGGATCTCGCGAACTCGGGAGTTCGCAGGGTGAGAGCCCAACCATTGGGTACTCCGAGTCGCAAGGGAGTGAGGTAGCGATAGCGCGGAAGTCCCGAGAGAAGTGACGGGTGCAGACGGTCAAGTCGCACGTGTGCATCAGAGTTTCGTTACCTCGGGCATCAGAGGTTGGAGAACCAAAAGTTAAACTTCACACCTTGCAGGAATCTCCTGGCTCAGATAGAGAAACAGTTGAACCTCATTCTCTTTCAGACTTCATTTTAAACCATGAAATCACATGCACAACATATACAAAGAAAATGCATAAGAAGAAAGCAAACATTCATGAGCACAACATCAGTACACAGAGAAAACAACACAAACCATGAGTTTGAATCAAAGCTTCCTTCTATTGATTCAAATGCCTGTACATGGGTGTTCTTCATACAATATTCTCTTCTTGCTCTTCTCTTCTTGCTCCTGAATAATAATACAATGATACAATGAGGGTGTATATATATGTTTTCCCTCTCGAAATCTAAACTATCAATTCTAGACTTAAAATCCTATCTACTAGCATTAACTAGATTAAATGCCTCCTATCTATCAAAGGACGAGAGCTTAAAGGCTCAAGGTCCAATACAATACACAATGCGCCTTCATAAATGGCTTCATTAAATCTTGCGCTACAATCCCAAAGTATTTTCAAAAGTTTGGGTTTGTTTATCCATCTGATCTCCGCTTGATGTGCTGGCTCGTTTGATGAGGTGGCGATGCTCCTGCATCAATCAGTCACTTCATAGGGAATATTTTTGAATTTGTTATTTTCAACAGAAAAGGGTCAATGGCTACTGGTTTGAGAGTTGACGACAGACTTGATGGGGCAACAAATTTTGGTGCTTGGAAGGAGAGGATGATCTTGCTTTTGCAAGAAAAGAAGTTGTGGGACAGTGTGGAGAATACCACTACTCATCATGTTGTGGTACCTACTGATGCTACTCTTCTTGCAGCCTATACTAAGAAGAGTATCAAGGCTAAGATATTTATTCTTGATTCCATCAAGGATCATTTGATTCCTCAATTGACGGGGAAGACACATGCCTATGAGATGTGGGAGTCTTTAACTAAATTGTACCAGAGTACAAATGAGAACCGGAAAATGGTTTTGTGGGAAACATTAAAGAGCATAAAAATGACCAAGGCTGAAAATGTGGTCACATACCTTACTAGATTGACACAGGTGAGGGATGATATTGGAGTTGTGGGGGAAGCCATAGTTGATAGTGATCTTGTGAGAACATCATTGAATGGAGTTTCCAAACAATGGGTTGTTTTTGTGGAGGGCATTGTTTCTAGGGAGAAGCTTCTCGGTTGGGAACGTCTTTGGGATTACTTTGTTCTGGAGGAGACCCAAAGAGGTTATGTTCCTGGCAGTTCATCTACAGGTCATGAGGAGGAGAATGTGGCTCTTTCTACCACTAGAAAGAAGAAGTTCAAAAGGGTTCCAAAGGGAGGACAGAAGCCCAAGGGTGAAGGGAAGAAACACATGAGCAAATTCAAGTGCTTTGCATGCCATAAGTTTGGGCACTATGCAGGATAGTGTCCGAACAAGAATAAGAAACAAAAAGCAGCTTCAGTAAAGGTGGAAGAGTTTTCCACCATGTTTGACAAGGAATTTTCCTTGATTGTGTGTCTATCCTCGAGGACCACTACTTCAGATACTTGGTATATTGACAGTTGTGACTCTCGCCATATGAAAGCAGTTCGTGAGCACCTGACAAATCTTACTCAGTGTGGAGATGCAGAGGTAGTGCTTGGAGATGACCGAGAGGTCAAGGTGGCTGGTTGTGGGACCGTATCATTTTGGAGGGAGTCTTTGCCTCCCATGACTTTGACAGAGGTTCTATATGTTCTGGGCTTGAAGAAGAACTTAGTGTTAGTTTATACTATCGAGGAGAAGGGCTATGAGGTCTTGTTCCATGATGGGTAGGTGCTTCTTTTCTCCAGAGGGTCTATCATCACTTCGGCGAAAGTGATCGGTACTAGACATGAGAGACTATACAAGTTTTTGTTCTAGCTAGTGAGAGCATTGATTCATTCTACCAGCAACAACAATGACCTATGTGAGCTATGGCACAGGAGGATGGCACATTTGCACCATGGGGATTTGAGAGTTCTGAGGGAGATGGTGACTGGAGTTTCAGATTTTAGTTTAGAGCACCATGAGTTGTGCAAGGGGTGTGCTTTGGGAAAGTACACCAAGACTTCTTTTTCGAGCAGTGACAATAGAGAAACAGGGATACTTGATCTTATACATTCAAATGTATGTGGCACGATGTCTTCGACATCGTTGACTAGTTCCCTATACTATGTTGTATTCATTGATGACTTCTCTCGGAAGTCTTGGATTTTCTTCATGAATACCAAAGGACAGGTCTTCAGTCAGTTCCAAGAGTTCAAAGCTCTTGTGGAGAACCAGACAGGGAAGAAAATCAGAGTCTTGTGAGTGGACAATGGGGGTGAGTATACCTCCAAGGAGTTCATGGAATTTTGTGCAAGAGAGGACATTAGGAGGGAGTTGAATGTTCCTTACAACCTGCAGCAGAATGGGGTTGCATAGAGGAAGAACAGGTCCATTGTTGGGGCTGCGAGAGCCATGTTACATGATCGGGGGCTGCCACTATTTCTATGGGCTGAGGCATGCTACACTACAGTTTATCTGCAGAACATGAGTCCTCACAAGGTTGTGGGGAGCATGACTCCTGAAGAGGCTTTCTATGGGAAGAAGCCCGAGGTGGGGCACCTTTGTATTTTTGGGTGCATCGCATTTTCATATGTCCCTTCTGAGAAGAGGACAAAGCTAGAGCCCATGACAGAGAGAGGGATATTTTTTGGGTACAGTGAGACTTCAAAGCCTTTCTGTATATACCTTCCTTCCTTGAGGAAGACTGTCTTGAGGAGGGATGTCATATTTGAGGAAGACAAAGCCTTTAGGAAGTCTAGAGGGACACAAAAGGGTGAGCAGTCTTCATCACAGATTCAAGTGAGTCCGCGGCAGAATACAATGACATAAAGTTCAGGGCCACTAGTTTCAGGATCGACAGGTTCACAGGTGACGCCACAGAGTTTAGGTTCATAGGCTACTGGTCCACTGATTTCAGGATCAGGTACTTCAGAGTCTACTACATGATCATTGTCTTCAGGAGATGGGGTTGAGCAGGCAAAGTCCCCTCCACAGGACACTACTTCAGATATGAGGAAGCCCAAGTGGCTTTAGGACACTTTGAGGGAGGCACAGGGTTTAGTGGGGAATCCCAGATAGGTAGTGAGGGAGAGTAAACCTCCCAAGAGGTTTTGTAGCTACATCGCGATGGTGAGCGGTATTCGGGAGTCTGAGCCTTCCACTTTTGAGGAGGCCACTAGTAGACAGGTATGGAGAGATGCCATGATGGAAGAGTACAATTCCATCATGAAGAACGATGTCTGGGAAGTTGTTCCTAGACCTGAGGGGAAGTCAGTGGTGACTTCCAGGTGGCTCTACAAGCTAAAGCATGTTGCAGATGGCAGCATTGAGAAGTACAAAGCTCGTTTTGTGGATCGGGGGTTTTCACAGGTTGAGGGAGTCGACTATGATGAGACCTTTGCGTTGGTTGCTAGATACACTTCGATCAGGGAAGTGATCTCCATTGCAGCAGAGATGGGTTGGAAGATCCACCATATGGATGTGAAGACCACATTTCTGAATGGTCTTATTGAGGAGGAGGTGTATATTGAGTAGCCATTGGGATTTGAGGTGCATGGGAGAGAGTCTCATGCATGTAGACTAAAGAAGGCATTGTATGGGATGAAACAAGTTCTGAGAGCTTGGTATTCGAGGATAGCTGCCTATTTGCAACAGTTGGGTTTTGAAAAGAGTGAGGCGGATCCCAACCTATAATTCATTGTGGTTGGAGAGGATCCCCTCATTATTCTTCTATATGTGGATGATATTTTCATTACAGGGGCATAGAGACTCATCAACAGCTGCAAGGAGAGCCTTGCTTTAGATTTCAAGATGACTGACATTTGACTGATGCATTAATTTTTGGGTTTGGAGGTTTGGCAGGAGCCTGGACACATCTTCCTGAGACAGGGGAAGTATGCATGTGACATTCTGAGAATATTTCATATGGGAGATAGCAGGCCCATGACGACTCCCATGATTACCAACTAGAAGAAGCTTCATGCTTCTGAGTCATAGTTGGTGGATTCCACTTTGTATCGTCAGTTGATCGGGTCATTGATGTATTTGGTCAATACCAGGC
>ML787778.1:467795-482939 GCA_009831015.1 Picea engelmannii
AGTCATAGTTGGTGGATTCCACTTTGTATCGTCAGTTGATCGGGTCATTGATGTATTTGGTCAATACCAGGCTAGATATTTGTTTTGCTGTCAACACTCTCAGTCAGTTCATGGTGGAGCCTAGGAGAGTGCACTAGGTGGCATCAAAACATGTGCTCAGGTATATTTGTGGTACGGTAGATTATGGTTTGGACTATCAGAGAGAAGATGGAGTTCGTCTGGTTGGTTATACAGACTCGGATTGGGCAGGATGTGTCAGTGATAGGAAAATCACTTCAGGGTGCTTTTTTGGATTGGGATCAACAGTTGTGTCTTGGTTCAATTGGAAACAAAAGTCAGTGGCTTTCAGTTCTGCAGAGACTGAGTATATGGAAACCGACCAGGCCAGTTGTGAGGCCCTTTGGCTTCACAAGATGCTGGTGGGATTGTTCGGTGTGCATTTGAGGCCTACCGTGATTTACTGTGATAATCAGAGTTGCATTAAACTCTTGGAGAATCCAGTTTTTCATGACCGGTCTAACCACATCGAGATTTGTTATCACTTCATTCGTGACTATATTCAGAGAGGAGTTGTGGAGCTATAGTACATATCTCTAGAGGAGCAGGTTGCAGACATACTCACCAAGGCATTGGGCAGAGGCAAGTTTGTATTTTTTAGGGACAATCTTGGAGTGGTGAGTAACACTTTCCTTGGTATGAGGGAGTGTTAAAATTTTTAATTAAATAAAGTACCAAGGCAAGTGTTTCTCTTCCCTAGGCGCCTAAGGGGTGAGAAAGTGCCTAATGTGGGCCCTAGTCATTTAATTTGTAAGATGCAAATTAAAAGGTGACTTTATGACTAAAGTGAGGGTGAGTGAAGAGACATCTAATCTCAGCCACTCATCTAATCCAATCTCCACCGTTGGATTAAGAAACTCCTCACATTCCCTCATGAGGTCGATTAAGGAAAGGGGGCGAACCCATTGTTGGGTTGTTCAAGCATTCTTGTTGAGAGAGCAAGAGAGAGAAAGAGAGAGGTCGAGCTGAAGAAGAGGTAGCATTTGCAAAGCTGGGCATGCATCCCAAGGTAGCAAGCTAGAACAAATTTCAAGGCAGGGTACAACATTGAATGAAGACCGTATGGTACGTATTTATAGAGGTTGTACAACCATTTTTCATGCACAAAAATCGAGGGAGATATCAGAAGTATTTCTAAGAATTTTGGAATGCATCCCAAGGATTTCATACAGCCATTTATTGGCACAAAAATCGAGGCACCTACTGTCATTAATTTCTGGGTGAATTTTCATACAGTCCGTACAGTGTTTGGCACAAATTTTGAGGGTCGTACAACAGTGTTTTCGAGAAGATTGTTCATAGTTTTCAAGGAGTTGTTCTTGCTGCATATTTCGTACAGTCTTAGCATAAATTTGGCACAAAAACCGAGACAATTCGTACAGTTGTACGGATTTCTGGCACAAAAATCGAGGAGATTTTTCCAAGACTGTTCAGAAGGATTTTGCGAAAGAAAGTCTAAGATAAGTTTTTGTAATCTCTGAAGATGAATATGTTGTAGAAGAAAATTCTCTAAAGCTCATAAATAATAAAAATCCCTCTCTCACTGGTTTTCCCCTTGTGGGTTTTTCCAGGGTCGATATTAGACCGAAAATTTCTGTGTCATTAATTTTCTGAGTTTTTATATGCTGCTGATATTTTATTTCTGTGTTGAAAACGAATTTTAGAATCCTCATGTTTCAGTTCTGAAATAATTTTCTGTTGTGTATTTAATTGCTGATATAAAATTGGGTTTGGGAATTAAACATTGGCTGAAAAATCAGCGAGACTGAAACTGGGTTGGGGTCTGAAAATTTTACAACTACCAGGCCCTTTAAGACCAAAGGTGCTCCGATACTAATTGAAGAAATGGAGCATAAGAAAATTAGGACCAGAACATTGATGGAAAAGGCCTCAAGACATAATTCTCAACATGTATTCATCTAAATGATACAAATATATAATAAAACAATTAAACCACCTCAATTTCTCTCACAACAACACCTCATCAAGAGATAAGGTAGAAGGAGGCAAAGTAGGAATCTAGAAACACACTTAGGATAACAACTATATCCTTAAATGTGAAAATACATTAGGTGGTTCTAGGACTTAATGATTGTATATGAGAAAGAGGCTAACATGGGAAAGTACATATTGCACAATAACATGACCAACAGATCTAATATTTCATTTTCCATCCCTAAATTTGTTCTCCTATTTTTCTTTTCCTTTTCACTTCATTTTTTTCTTTACTTTTTTTTTCTTACATTTTACTTCTAATGTTACATTGTCTTTACTTGTACCTTTATTAATTGCCAAATTTATTTTTTGTGTTGATTCTTACTACCATTTACTTATGTTTAGATCCATTTTAGATTACACCTCCCCATTAAGAGGATTTTTTATCTCCAAAATCTTAGAGGAAACCAATCTAGATCAAAGTGCCTTATGTCTACTTCTATGGAACATGGCTCTGAATTTGGCTATTGGCTATATCTTCGAATCTAGCTCTAGCTCTAGCTTGTGACTCTAGATTCTAGCTTTGGTTCTTGCTATGGTTGGAGCTCTAGTTATTGGCTCTCTTGTTCCAAAAATTTAGAGGTTTTATCATTGAATATGAACTTTGAGCAATATCTATATTTGAACTCTTCACCCATAATTCAGTCTCATATTCAATGTGCAAGTCTCTTGCATTCTCAAACTTGGCAATAATCTATTTTGGAAAGAAATGAAGGCCAATTTAAATTTTGGTATGTTTTTTTTGTCCAGTGAGATTTTGGAAATTATGCCATCATGTAGTGATTCCATAAGAGGAAGTGTGGACCACCCTCTTTTGATAGGATCAATTTCTTCCTAACATGGGAAAAATTCTCTGCAACAAACTCTACAATCTTGAGATTTTGCAGTTTGTTAATTAGAATTCCTCCATTCCTCCACTTAATAAAATAAATGTATAGCTTTCTTCAAGAAAAGTGTGGGTTATTAACCATTTCAATTTCTATCACCATGGGAAAGAAATCAAATTCCTTGAATGCAATTTTACATGCCCCTACATGCTATTTATAAGAGACTTTGAACATTGGTAAGCTGGTTCACTAGATGATGAGTCATTCTTCAACCAAATTGAAATTAAAGAAACATCATCCCATGCTTGATATTCTTCTTTTCTCTCTTTGTCTTCCACTAAAGAATTTATTGCTTCATTGATAAGGTTGACCTCTTGTGATGTTGCAACTCCCTGGATATATTTTGCTTCTTAGGTTGGATATGCAGGGAACTCTTCATCCTCTTTACTCTTCACTCTACACACTCTTATCTTGGGTGTGTGGTTTTTGGGATGAAGCTTTGGATGAAGGTACCAACACTTTACTTCTTAATTTCCACTCAACTTGTACCAATGGAAAAAATTCTTGGTGTTTCTATATGGACTACCTGAAATAGTCCTTTTCTCTTTGTTCCTCTAAATTCATTGTTTGTCTGGGTAAGTCTTCTTGTCATTCCTCCTATAAAGTTAATTTGGCTTGTGGCATGTGCCATTATTCTCCCATCAATATTCCTCAATATAGAATTTCTTCCCACAAAATAAACATAGTTTGGCATAACAACAACTGGTAGCTTTATGGCCTTTCTTCTTGGAACAATGACAAAAAAGAGATTCAGTACCTACTACATACCTCTTTCTCTTTGTCTTATTCTTCTATTTAATATTCTTTCCACTAATTCTAAGTGATAGTGTAGGTTGAGACTTTTTTCTTTCCTCATCACCATGCTTATGCAATATGCCACAAGAAGCATGGATTGGTAGTGTGATTCCATCCTCATTTGTTGTTTCTCTTTCTTTTTATGAGTGGGTTAATTATACCATGTATTTTTCCTTCACAAATGTGATCTTGTTGTTTGTGTCTTTTCCTTTCTACCATAAAAACCTAGGCCTTCATGATTGACCCTTGATTGAGCTACAATAGGTCCTATGATGCCTTATCTTCTCTTGCCTATCACTTATCGACCATAGACCATATACCTTAACAAATTTGAACCAATTTCCTAATATGATTTTCGAATTTACCAAAATGATATTGACAAAATTCTAAGAAAGGTGAAATTACAAGATTTTTCTTGGTCATCGTGATGGCCTAGACAATGGAAATGGAAGGTGAATTCACTTCCTTGGTCTCTTGGATAACTTATTATAGCTTTGAAAATGTGTATTCCTTATTTTCCAACTCTTGGTGCAACTAATCCATCTGAGTGAGTCTATCCTCCTTCCATCTATCCATTTGGATCACCTTCTCTCCCAACTACATAGGTTACAATTTAATCAGGTCCCAATCTACCATAACCATTGTGAGGGAGTCTTGGCATTCATCAAATCACTTCTTTAGCAATGACATTGATTGTCAAAGGTCTCAATTTTCTTCAAGTGCTAAGGATAGGTGCACACCATCACATCGTGCACTTAACCAAAACCACACCATAGATCGGATGGGAAGATAGAGTGCTCATTCCATCCAATAGACAAGAGGTATTATTATATCCGAAGAGCATAGATTCCTTGGGCATGAAATGAGCCAAGGGGGGATTGATGATATTCTTTATAACTCAAGTTATAAGATGAACAATTTGACGAAAGATTATGGGAAAGACTTGAGCACTCCACCTAATGGACATGTACGCTAAGGCATATAGGGAGCGCTTAGTTGACTTGGCCTAACTCACCTAAGGGACCCCCATGCCTAATAAAATAGTGATATGAATGATTAGTGGGTGCAACTTGGTGGACTAGTAGGTTAGCTCACTCATGCGAAAAGATATGGGTTGGTTCACATGGACCAACACCTATATAAGGAACAAGGGTGAGACCACAAGGAAATAATGAAAACAAGTAATGAAGTGATAAGACGTTTAGTGACCAAGAGGGGGAGTCGAGTGACTGAGGCAAGAGGAAACATGGACCACATGTATGAAGCATGAGGGTGAAGGGTTTCATTTTGAGTGTTCTGGTTGTGTCACAAAAAGGTTTGCAAGGTGGATGTGACAGAGGTATATCCTATGTGTTTTGCACATGTGTATTGTTGTATATAACTAAGAGGAAGCTACTTGTAAATATTCTTTGGTGTATCACAAGCTATAGTCTTGTCACCCCATTGTCTATTGTAATATACTTGGGTGTTAGGTTGGTTTGTCCACCCAACTTATTTACACAAAAATATTATTGTGTACTTGATGCATTCTTGTTACATGTTGCATGTTCTACATATGAATGTTATCATGAGATGTTAAATGATAAATATTCTAAGTGTTAGGCATAATCCAAGCCAAGTATACCGGAGTGGCCTTTTTTTCGAGTCGAAAAAATGTGATGATACATGTTGTTGAGGATGTTGGATGTCTGCAATCCAACTGAACTCTTTAGTGGAGTGACAAAATATTTTCAGTGGAGGTAGGAGGTTAGAGGTTTTTGCAGACATTTTTAACACCAGTGCACCTCAATGGTCATAATGCACTAGTGTTCTCACAAACATAATTCCCCAGTCCTTAACAAATTAAGTGCACTGATAACCGTTATTAATATAAAATGATAAAATATAATTTTTGTTTAAAAAATATAAAATGCATAATGGTGCTCCATGACAAACTAAGTGAAATGGTGCATGTATAAAGGACGCACTAGACCAGGTTAGAAAAATTGGTTATTCCATTAAAAAAACAAAAAAACCATAAAACCTTCCACGACATGCTTAAAAAAACCTACAACCCTAGTGCATATACAATAGAAAAACAACAAAAAACAATAATAGAGTGCTTAATAGTAATATATCCTTGAGTTTTTTTAATATATACCCAAAACTCCAACCGTTGGGTTACTCATACTAGAACACACCAGTGCATCCAACTATATGGCATACTGCTATAGGGTAAAATAAAAAGAGCATAGTGATGCATTCGGGTACTAAAGAACAAACTAGCGCATCTTACTATTAGGTGCAATGTGATAGGGTAAAATAAAATAAAAATTACCTAACCGAATTTCATTATCACGTTTCCTTCTATGCTTCCAACCTATTACAAAATAATTGGTTCTCACCCTCCTTCTACTGTCACCCCATTTGTAGTGCTCTACAATGTTGCTTCCTCAGTGCCCTTGTAGATTCCATACATTTTCGATTTTTGGAAAAAAGTCAAAATTTTAAATTCTACTCTATGGGCCAACTATGCCTCCTTAGGATAGAAGAAACCAGGTAAATTATTTGTTATCTCCTTATTTAAATTTTTATCGGATTAAAATTTTAAAATTGGCCTTAAATTTGCCATTTTTTCATTTTTTTTTTTAAATTATACATGGTACTCTTTACGCATTTGGTTCACCCTAGACATGGTGAATCCTGTGAATTTATAGGAATCCCTGCACACTATGCATCATATGAACTAACATGAATCATTTCTAGCAGTGCGTATAAAATTACACAATGCATTGCTAAACACTAAGAACCACACACAAGAATGGGGTTATGCATTACCAGTGCCTCTATCTTAGAAGAGGTACCATTTTCTCAAAAACACCCACTAGTGCATTCTAACAAATTAAACACACTAGTGACCCTCACCGAACTAAATGCCACATGACTGAGGTGTTATAAAATACAATGCATAGATAAAAATACACATCGGGGCTCCAAACAACATGGGTCAATGAACATATCAGATTACCTTAATTGTGCATATCATTTTAGATGAGGCACCACAAACTGATGCGTTATATGGAATAACATGCACTAGTACAACATTGCATCACACTAAACATATAATAATTACCATACTGGTGCATTTAATTACTAACATAGCATCGGTGCGCCATACAACATGGACCACTGTGAAAATTGTGAACATGGATCATCGAACTTATTAGTGCACCTTAATGGTGTGTATCATTTTATACGAGGCACTACAAATTAGTTCATTTTAATGAATAACCTGCACTAATTGATAGCATCACATAACAAATATAAAAAAAATAACATATTGGTGCATTTAATGACAAATCATTGCTGCACCAAATAACATAAAACACTGAGAAAGGTGCTTGTTTTTTGAGAAACCGCAATGTTTAGGGTGTATATGATTTATTAAATGTGCATCGGTTACTTTACCACATTTTTTTTGCAAACACAAATTCATTTTAGTTTTTAATAAACACAAAATGGTTATATATGTGTGTGGTTTATAATTTTAATTTTTTTATTATCTATATATATGTTCCTAAAAAGAATTGTATGTGAATCAGAGACGATGACAACTAGCACAGGAATAGAAGAAACAATAGTAGGTCGATATGTACAACTTTGTACATGAGTGGGAGGATAGAGAGAGGGAGAGGGAGAGGATCCCTCACCCTTTTTCACCATAGACTCATTTCCTTTTGAGGAGTGTTTTCCACCTCAACGTTTATGAGGAGGATGCATCCCTTGGGGGAGACTCTTTATTTTTATAGTAGTTTATCCATCATTGGGAACATGCTCATTAGGAATTTAAGGTTTTTCATGATCTATGGTATTGGCTCATAAAGGAGGATATTTATTTTATCACTGGGTTGTCTAGGAAGGGAGAGGTTTGACCCAAATTCCCTGATCTACCACCCGACATTGCAGGAGAGATATGGTTGGCATATGTGCAAAGATATGCAGTGGGAACAATGTTTCCACTATGGACATCTAGGTTACTGGTGGTCAGTTGTGGATAGATGTATTTGGTGCAGAGGAGGTTAGGTCCATGTCCCTTATTGTCACAACATTGGAACACTTTACGTCTAATGGGAAGGGAATTAGTTGTTCATTGATGTACTATGTATAAATTTTAGTTAGGATGACTTGACTGATTAGGTGGTCAAAGATGTTTTTGTGACATTGTTTTTTCACATTAGGTCATTGTCACTTTGTTTTTGATGGGAGGCTATTCTTCCCATTTACACTAAATATGTTTATGTTATTTTTTGAGAGGTTTCATTTCACTCGACGAATAGTACCGCGCTTCCTTCCTAGGCCTAAGACCGATGCACATATGTGCATATGAGGGAAGTTTTTTCCCAAGTAGGGCCAACCAAAGTGGTTGTGTACTTTGTTCGGTAGATATATATGTGACTTTTTGGCTAGAGAGGACAATCCTTTCCTCAATATTATACAATACTCTTATGAGGGAATGGATGGGAGAGGATGTCCGAAGATCCCATTTACTACAAACAAGCCACCAACTGATAGAAGTAATATTATCATTATGTTTTTATAGATATAGTAGCATATTGTTTTGTCTTATTTAATGCACATGTAATTTATCCTAACATTTTGTTTCAATTATCTTATTATTATTATCTATTGTTTTGTAGATATTGAAACATATGTTGGGGATGAGCCTCCCCAACACGATGAGTTGGTGGATGAGGTAGCTTAGTAGCCTCTAATACATAGAACCAACATGACATGTAGGATGGATAAAATATTCTTGATTGAGGTGTCAGATCACATACGGGGTCTAATTTTGAGGCTAGGAGTGGCACCTGCACACGTTAGAGAGATATTATGGGTACCAAAGATATTTGACATATGGTCGACCCTTCCTTGTGACATGACGCCATTGATGCATCATGTTTTCAATTCCCTCAACCTCATATAAAGGTTAAGAGATGTTTTTCATTCCACTTCATCTAGCTCATATTCTGAGGATGTTGCTCCTGATCCTCCACCGCATGATTCTCCACCACCTTGTCTTCCACTAGACCAACTGAAATTACCTCCACCACCTAGTCCTCCTACCGCTCCTCCACATGTGTCATCAGCTACACCATCTACCAATCCTCCTCCACATGTATCACCATCTGCACCATATTCCACCAATCCTCCTCCTCCTCATCCACCTGTGTCAACAACTGCACCACCCATTGATCCTCCTCCTCCACATGATCCTAATGGAGGGTTATATCAAACTCTACTTTCATAATTGTTATTTGACATGGGTAGAAATATAATCTCTACCTATGGTAGCAGAGGCACTGATTCCTCTGGCTTTATTGGTGGACATAGATAGTAGCAGTACTTGACATGTATATTGATTGTTTTATATTTGAATTGAGATGTATATACAACACGTTTATTGATTTTGATGAGATGCATATTTGACATGTATATTGATATGTATATCATTCATGCATATTATGTTTTTTCATATCATGTTGATGTTGTTGTTGTTTGATTTATAAAATGTATTATGAGTACGCTAATGATTAACATTATTAATGATTTCTCTATTTTAAAATTAAATTTGAAATGTATCACTCATTTAAATTTAGAATTTTCATATAATGTTTAATTTTAGTTCTATGAAATTATTTAATTTGGATTGTGATTACAAAAAAATATAACCATTAATGTTCTCTAATGTTTAACTCTTCATCAAGGTGAATTGTTTGTTGTCCTTAAACATATTTACAAACAAAAATACATGAATATGGTGAGTGAAATGATTGTGATTTGAATAATTATGTGTTTTTCATATATTGTAATAATAATGTTATGATATAATTTTTCATCAACATTATTATACAATTGTTCACTAATAATAATGATGACATAATAATAATGTTATTTTATTAATTTTTATTATTCAAATATTACAAGACAATGTTATTTAATATAATGTTTTAGTAAAATCACAATTATTATATTTTATTTTTCCAAAGATTTTATTAATTTATATCATTCAACTATTATAATAATTTGTATGAGTGAAAATTAATCATCATGATCATGATCATAATCATATTAAATTTATTTAATTAAATATAAATTATTAAATATAAATATTATATAATGATAAATTTTGATCTATACATGTTCAATGAAATGATTTTACAAATTTGAACTCTATTTCCATCTTCATGAGTCTTCTATTAAAAAAGTCTGTAAGTATTAGTAGAATCTTTTATTAATAAAGTATTAAAAGTATTGTATTTAGCTTATTTTGTATGCAAATATTAGATTTGGTTAATGAATGAAAAAAATAATTTGAATAATTACTCTTATGAGATGTTATTTTTTCATTTATTTTAATGATAATGTTGTAACAATTATTCATAGTTAAATGTATAGTAGTTATATTTAAAAATATATATATTATTTAAAAATTATAATTAATTAGATTTAAATTATGAAATATCAAAACTCCATAATTAACAATAATGAATTTTGATATACAATTTTTTTTTTTTAAATGTCTTTATTATTTTTTGCTCTACTACTAACTTTATGAATCCCCTCATAATAAAATCTAAGTATTATATTTAGTTACTCAAGAGAATAATTAATTTGTTAAGGTTGAAAGAATATTAATTTATATTTTTTTTATGATAATATTTAAAAATATAAAAAATAACAATAAAACTCAATAAACAAAATCCCCTATGTAGATGTTATAAGAATTATTCCCCATATTTGATGAAATGATTGTATCTAATATGGGTGTAGATGCATCAATATAATCACAATAAACAAAAGGATTGTATTGTTGCACTAGCATGCACTGTAATGTTTTGGTGATTTTGTTATCACTTGCACATTTTTTTTTTGAGTGTATTAATTGTCCACGAGTTATATGATGGTTTCCTTGTTTTTTTAGGATATCAATATTTCTTTTCCATGGTAACATCTTGGCTAGTAAAATTTGGATTGTTACTTTATCAATGCAAACCTACTATATAATAATTTTTTCCTTAATTGTGACTAGGATCTAGAAAATACTCTTTTATAATTTCCATTACCTTCCTATACCGACACTTATTTTAAGGAGAATGTAAAAAGAATGATTAATATAAGTTTACATGTTTACAAAAATAAAGGATGGAGTGGAATATGTGAAGGTCATGATAGTTTCATTATTAAGGTTAGGAATGCCATCCATGTTGGTAATGCCAACACCATAAATGTAGTTCCACAACTCATAGATGTTGCAATAAGTTATTTTGTTAGAATTTACCTTAAAAGTTTCATCAAAGTAAGTATTTATTTATTTTAATTCTGAATTTTCAAACAATAAAAAATTTAAGGTTTGATTTTTTAATATCATCATTTTTCAAAACAAAATATACTTTAAAATATACCTTTACTATTGTATTATATGAATATATCATCAACTTTGTGATATCTCAATGAATGCTTAGTAATTCAAAAGTTAACATAAACATATATTAATATAATACAACATAAATTTGTTATAATAAACAATAAATATAACAATAAAAATATACCAAAACCACATTTTATGCTTGTACTATTTAATGTATTTTGAATATGATGTTTGTAAATGGTTGTTAACTTTTCATATCCAACGTTATAAAATGAAGACAAAAAAAATAATTGGCCAATTATAGATACCCATAACAAAATGACACATCTACAATATAAATGTCGAAACAAAACATTTACATATCACTCTTCGTTTCCATTACCCTGATTATCTTCTTGGCTTGGAATTATAACATTTTTTCTCAAAAAAAAATTTTGATCTTGGATTGTGTCTCAATATGAACCACCAATCCCCATTAAAAAACACTTAGTTGCAATGTTTTGGGAAAACATAACACTCCTTAGTTTCAACCCATTTTTTTTAGAGTTAATACATATTATCCCACAATCACAGTCTTCCTTTACATTTATTCGATTGAAGGTATCCCACCACTTGAAACTAAAAGTAAGACATTGAAAAGATCAGAATTCCACTTGCATGATCTCTTGTAACTTTCCAATGTAACCTAACTTCCCCTTTATCAGGTTTTGATCATGGTGGCTTGCATAACTAGATTGGTCGAAATCGAATTCCACTCTACAATATTTTGTGATGTGTCCATCATTGACATCCTCAGTTTGAAAATGATGTCCATATTCCCACATATATGGGAACAAATGCACCTATAAAAATGAGAATGAAGGACAATGCCACATGTTTAATAACTCGAGCATTAATAAAAACATAATAGATGTTATAATTCAAATGTGTAATATTAAAAATTGAACATGGAACTCAGATATGTTATTACATAGTTGCTTCACCCGACCCTTATGTTTAGTGCATCCATCTCTTCTCCATGTGGGTACCTATTAGTGGAGACACAATATTTCTTTGTAATTTGGTTAGCCACCCAACTGTTGGGACACATTTTTCACATATTTACTTTTAAATAATCAAGATAAGGTATTCTTCTACCATTCAACTGTTTGAATTATTTTCTATCAGTACCCCATTTCCTTCTTTTCTCTTCATACAATGCAACCCATGGTTGCATTGCCTCCGCATTACAAATAATTTTTTTATTGATGGCATCAATTTCTAAATTTATTGATGTATACAAGAGGTCAAAACGAATAGTATGACATCAAATATATATTATCAACTTTATTGTAAAAAAATGATCTATACAAGTTTGAAAAAAGATAAGTGACTTACTCTTTATCATGCTCTTTTCCCCATTCATTTGGAGTAGCTTCTCTTCCCTTTTGTCCTCATCCCATTGGTCATCTCAAGCCACTACCCTTGGTGTTTCATCAATTTGATTGATGCATTCAATATCATAATAGAATGACTAATATATTATGTACCCCTCCACTATAGAGCCCTCTGGTTTTTCCCTTTGTTGAATAAACCAATTAAATTTTTTCATGTACCTCACTAAGAAGAACATCCAATGAAAAGAGAGAACTCAAGCTAATTAAACCTAATAAGATAGATGAATTAGAATAAGGACTTCCAAGTCCATAAAACTTGTGGGTAGTTCCTTCTCAAACATACAAAAAATCTCATCTATCTATCAACACCATCATGGAATGATATCCATATGAATCTCATTTTATGTGATCCAATGTACTAATGACTAAAGTTTTGATATGGAATGTCATAGGTCTTGGGGAATTCATGGTTCACACAACCATGTATGAGAAAAGGATAATGACACTACAAATAGACACACACATCGTTAATTTCCATAAAATTGTGAGTGCATAGTATGTTTTTACCTACACTATAGAATACAAATCATGTATTCGATGTACATACCCTTAGAAGGTTCATATGGTCATGTGATTTCAAACCTGACAAAACCTTACAAAACTCTCAAACAACGTTTTAGAACTTCTGAAGACAAATATGATCCGATGCTTGGCCTAGGAGTTTAACAAATTCGTTTCTCTTGTGGAAAATATTACATAGGTCAAATTGGTAGATCCTTCAAATCCCATCTTAAAGAGAATATAAATAACATTACCCACAACTGGATTTCCAAATCAGTTATCACTGGACACTCCTTTGAATCCAAACACCTTATTTGTTTTGACCAAACAAAAATCTTAGATTCCATCCCTCATTACTTCTCTCTCCTCATTCGATAATATCTAAAAATTGAAAAAATATCCTAACAATAAATCATGAAGATGGATACAAACTTAGTCAATCCTAGAATCGCACCATTCATCCCCTTGATAATTATTATTCTTATAGTTAGGCATCAGTTGCATGATTGTCCTTATCCTTGACCCCATCTTTCTATTTATGGTTTGCTTATTTTCCTAGCAATCTAAATGTACCTCTCCTATGTCTTCCCCCATATCTTTTTTGTTTCCCTTGATCTTAGTTAGAACATTTATTATGATTCTTAAATTTCCCATATTACCTTTAATAATTATCAAATATGACCCATATTAATTATCTCTCTTTTTATAGCTACATAGTTTTCTTTAATTTTTGTTTTATATCCAAATTTCCTTTAATATTAGTTCTTCATTAACTCCCCTATACCACCTAATCTCAATGACCAATTTAATTATTCCCTAATCTCGTCATCTAATTGTAATACTTTGTTATTATTTTAATTCCCTTTTATCTCAACGACCATCTATGTTTTGATTCTTATCCTAGAAATCTAAATGTACCTCTCCAATGTCTACTCCCATCTATTTTTATTCCCTTTATCCTAGTCACTCCATTTATTATGTTTATTAATTCCCCCCTATTACCGTTAATAATTATCTCATATTACCCATATTAATTATCTCTCTTTTTATAGCTACGACTATTTCTTTAATTTTTATTTTATATCCAGAATTATTTTAATCTTAATACTAAATTAGCTCCCCTCTACCACCTAATCTCAACAATTAATAATCAATATTATATTCTTCCCTAATATCCTCAACTAATTTTATTACCTTTTTATTATTTTAATTTTATTGTATTTCAACAACCATAATTTATTCATTCATCCTTCCTCCCTTCAACTATCACTCACCAATATTCTCCTTTAAATACCCATCTCAACACTCTTTTCCACCATATGAGCTTCATAATTCCCCAATGATGGGTCGAGTGTCCATTCAAAACATTGGATGTTTCAAAAACTCATACACAGTTTTTATCCAGAAAATTTGTCTACATTATGACTAACTGTGGAAACCTACATACTCAGATAACCATGTTTTAATTTATTATTATTATTAAATGCAATTAGAAATTTGTAAATAAATAAATTTAAAGCGTCTTATTATTTGAAATATGCTTAATTAAACAATACAATTAAAGAAAATGATAGAAGAACAAATTTTAAAATATTTCATTTTACCTTGCCACCACCCTTGTAATGCTACCATGGTCGACAAGAAAACATTCAACATTGATGAGAATTTTAATAATTAATTCTATATTTTTATCTCAAACATATTCTAGAATTATGATGTTTTTAGTTTTATTACTATATTAATTGGTATCAGAGTCATTTACTTTGAGCTTCTATGGCCTCTCACAAATTTGGATACTCTACTTCTAGATCCTTTTGTAAAATCTCTCAAATAACAATCAACTAACTATAAGATTCAATGGCTAGACAACATGGGTATGCTCCCTCCTCTACTAGCTTTCATAGCCTCTCACAAGTAGGGATTTGATTCCCTAGATCTGATTTTTTTTAGAGGTAACATTAGGCTCAAATCCCACCTATCCTGTAATTCTCAAGAACATTCGATGGTGGGTAAGAGAACAAAGAATGCTCATGCTTGGCCCACTTCCAACCAAAATTTTCATTAG
>ML787778.1:483039-498414 GCA_009831015.1 Picea engelmannii
ACGACATATTAGACCAAGTAGATCTTAACTAACTCCTAAGTGTCTAAATATCCTAACAGTAATGAGGGTGCTGGTTCTTGTAGACAAGGTTGTACTTGGTTGATAAACCCTCCGGGCGTTGGGATTGTGTCGGGCGGGATGTAGACACCCCCTTGGTAGCCTTAGGAGACATGTCTGTGTGTGTGATTTTTCTATGTAAAGAATCCAGTGCCGTATCAAGAGTCTCGGGCCCTTTAAAGGCAGGGTTTCCACTCTTGCGACACACCTGACAGAGATTACTAGTTTCTACCTGAGAAGTCAGCCAGGAGCCTGTCTAATCTTCTTTCGAGAAGACATAAGACTAAAATCCCTACTTTTCTGTGCAGAAATAGTAACCTCTACTGTTGGATTCTTCCATCTGTGATTGTACTGTACTTAACACCTAGTGTCGTTTTCTGCTTACAGCTGCTAGTTGTACGCCTTATGTCTAAGGGTGTTTATTTCTTGTTGTCACTGGGATATGTCGGGGTCATCCTGTCTTGTTCATTTTTCTTGCGTCTTGTTCTAGTTCGGGTTACTAGTTTCTGCCTGAGCAGTCGGCCAGGAGCCTGTCTAATCTTCTTTCAAGAAGACATAAGACTAAACACCCTGCTTTCCTATGCATAAATAGTAACCCTAACACCATGGATTCTTCCCTCTATGTTCTTACTGTTCACCCCCAATATGTCTTAATGTTTTTGTTGTGGGCCTTATGCCTATGGTCGTAAATTGTTGCAGTTACTCGTTGTGTGCCTTCAGTCTTGTTGTGCTGAACATCGTGGTTGCGTCTTGTTTGTTGTCGAGTGGCGACGTAGAGTCAAGTGTGTTGTTACTTCTACACACGCGCACACACCTTAAACAAAAGAAAAAAAAAATTGCACATGTTCTTAGAGTTGTTGTCGTAACGAGGAGGTCGTTACAATTCATATGCAATGGGGTGTGTCAGGGAATAAATACTCTCATCAAATAATAGAGAGGTACTACTCTCGTATAACAATCAACTTCATACCAACAAGAAAATTGTTAAAGAACTCATCATTATTCCTTCCAAGAATCTCGTAAGAAAAATTTACATATTTTCAACGCATTTGATGAAGTGTATTCAAAGGGGACCAATGAGAAGAATCTTGTTGAAGCTTCAAGAGGAGGAATGCAAAAGGAATATGAAATTTGTGCCCGAGGAGCCAATTGTCAAGAAAAAAATTATTGAGGTTGACAAGGAAACTATGGATACCATATGTGGTGTTTCCCATTGTCATTCTCAAAATTTCCCACAATCTATGAAGGAAATTAATATTCAAAATCCTATTTCAAGTCTTTTACCGTCAAGGACAATGATAATTATGAGTGAATTTGCGAGGATTGGGGTTTCACATAGAGAGGAAAACACATGGGTGATGAGAAGTGGGACTGAGCCTAGGAGAGCACAAGAGTAATGTCCCAATTTATAAAGGGCACAAATAGTGCTAAGGAAGGAAGGGGGACAAATGGAAATATTAGACTTGTAGGAAAAGGGGGATTTATGCACATGAGAGGAAAGGAAACACCAAGAATATGTAACCATGGAGTTAACTTTCTCTGATATCACTGATAGGCCATGTATGGGAAGAAATTCTAACTCCACACTTGATTATTTTCATTAACATGATAGGTGCATAAATAAAATACATAATGTCTATTGGTATTCATGTTCCAAATGACTCTTCATATCACATACAACTCTTCACAATCCTATTGTTTAGAATTTTATTTACAATTTACAATAATATGAGGATTAGGTATTCAAGAATATAATATACATTTTGTTGGACATTGGGTTCAGCGCTTCCCACGAGTTTCACGATATGGGTTAGCCCCCTCTCATGGATCCTAACTCGGGTGATTGTGGCGAAGACTAACACCTACGGGTTTTGGTCTAACGATGATCATATTCCAACAAATGGTATGAGAGTGATAGGTCTCAAGTTCAAAAATCGCTTGACACACGCTTGGGGGGAGATGGCTGGACATTGGGTTCAACGCTTCCCATGAGTTTCGTGACATGGGTTAAACCCCTCTCATGGATCCTAACTATGACGTTTGTGGCGAAGATTAATCCCTGTGGGTTTTTGTATAATGGAAATCATAGTCCAACACATGTAACCCCATATATTCCCCCATTGGATTCATATCATTCTCTTGATATAGTGGGTGTGGATGCATCATCCTTTAATTCAATGTAGAAAGAGGAATTAATCCCTTCATTTTAAACTCTGCCCTACCATGATCCACAATCCATTCTAAATGAAATTTTTCTAAGGTGATCTTGGTCATTTTACTCATGTTTGATTAAGTGTTGAAATGGCCTAACATTGTCCGATATAAGAATCCATGAACTCTTTGTCAAATATTCCAACAAACTTGGGCAGATTCATGCAATAAATCTAATGAAAATTTTGGTTGGAAGTGGGCCAAGCATGAGCATTCTTTGTTCTCTTACCCACCATCGAATGTTCTTGAGAATTACAGGATAGGTGGGATTTGAGCCTAATGTTACCTCTAAAAAAAATCAGATCTAGGGAATCAAATCCCTACTTGTGAGAGGCTATGAAAGCTAGTAGAGGAGGGAGCATACCCATGTTGTCTAGCCATTGAATCTTATAGTTAGTTGATTGTTATTTGAGAGATTTTACAAAAGGATCTAGAAGTAGAGTATCCAAATTTGTGAGAGGCCATAGAAGCTCAAAGTAAATGACTCTGATACCAATTAATATAGTAATAAAACTAAAAACATCATAATTCTAGAATATGTTTGAGATAAAAATATAGAATTAATTATTAAAATTCTCATCAATGTTGAATGTTTTCTTGTCGACCATGGTAGCATTACAAGGGTGGTGGCAAGGTAAAATGAAATATTTTAAAATTTGTTCTTCTATCATTTTCTTTAATTGTATTGTTTAATTAAGCATATTTCAAATAATAAGACGCTTTAAATTTATTTATTTACAAATTTCTAATTGCATTTAATAATAATAATAAATTAAAACATGGTTATCTGAGTATGTAGGTTTCCACAGTTAGTCATAATGTAGACAAATTTTCTGGATAAAAACTGTGTATGAGTTTTTGAAACATCCAATGTTTTGAATGGACACTCGACCCATCATTGGGGAATTATGAAGCTCATATGGTGGAAAAGAGTGTTGAGATGGGTATTTAAAGGAGAATATTGGTGAGTGATAGTTGAAGGGAGGAAGGATGAATGAATAAATTATGGTTGTTGAAATACAATAAAATTAAAATAATAAAAAGGTAATAAAATTAGTTGAGGATATTAGGGAAGAATATAATATTGATTATTAATTGTTGAGATTAGGTGGTAGAGGGGAGCTAATTTAGTATTAAGATTAAAATAATTCTGGATATAAAATAAAAATTAAAGAAATAGTCGTAGCTATAAAAAGAGAGATAATTAATATGGGTAATATGAGATAATTATTAACGGTAATAGGGGGGAATTAATAAACATAATAAATGGAGTGACTAGGATAAAGGGAATAAAAATAGATGGGAGTAGACATTGGAGAGGTACATTTAGATTTCTAGGATAAGAATCAAAACATAGATGGTCGTTGAGATAAAAGGGAATTAAAATAATAACAAAGTATTACAATTAGATGACGAGATTAGGGAATAATTAAATTGGTCATTGAGATTAGGTGGTATAGGGGAGTTAATGAAGAACTAATATTAAAGGAAATTTGGATATAAAACAAAAATTAAAGAAAACTATGTAGCTATAAAAAGAGAGATAATTAATATGGGTCATATTTGATAATTATTAAAGGTAATATGGGAAATTTAAGAATCATAATAAATGTTCTAACTAAGATCAAGGGAAACAAAAAAGATATGGGGGAAGACATAGGAGAGGTACATTTAGATTGCTAGGAAAATAAGCAAACCATAAATAGAAAGATGGGGTCAAGGATAAGGACAATCATGCAACTGATGCCTAACTATAAGAATAATAATTATCAAGGGGATGAATGGTGCGATTCTAGGATTGACTAAGTTTGTATCCATCTTCATGATTTATTGTTAGGATATTTTTTCAATTTTTAGATATTATCGAATGAGGAGAGAGAAGTAATGAGGGATGGAATCTAAGATTTTTGTTTGGTCAAAACAAATAAGGTGTTTGGATTCAAAGGAGTGTCCAGTGATAACTGATTTGGAAATCCAGTTGTGGGTAATGTTATTTATATTCTCTTTAAGATGGGATTTGAAGGATCTACCAATTTGACCTATGTAATATTTTCCACAAGAGAAACGAATTTGTTAAACTCCTAGGCCAAGCATCGGATCATATTTGTCTTCAGAAGTTCTAAAACGTTGTTTGAGAGTTTTGTAAGGTTTTGTCAGGTTTGAAATCACATGACCATATGAACCTTCTAAGGGTATGTACATCGAATACATGATTTGTATTCTATAGTGTAGGTAAAAACATACTATGCACTCACAATTTTATGGAAATTAACGATGTGTGTGTCTATTTGTAGTGTCATTATCCTTTTCTCATACATGGTTGTGTGAACCATGAATTCCCCAAGACCTATGACATTCCATATCAAAACTTTAGTCATTAGTACATTGGATCACATAAAATGAGATTCATATGGATATCATTCCATGATGGTGTTGATAGATAGATGAGATTTTTTGTATGTTTGAGAAGGAACTACCCACAAGTTTTATGGACTTGGAAGTCCTTATTCTAATTCATCTATCTTATTAGGTTTAATTAGCTTGAGTTCTCTCTTTTCATTGGATGTTCTTCTTAGTGAGGTACATGAAAAAATTTAATTGGTTTATTCAACAAAGGGAAAAACCAGAGGGCTCTATAGTGGAGGGGTACATAATATATTAGTCATTCTATTATGATATTGAATGCATCAATCAAATTGATGAAACACCAAGGGTAGTGGCTTGAGATGACCAATGGGATGAGGACAAAAGGGAAGAGAAGCTACTCCAAATGAATGGGGAAAAGAGCATGATAAAGAGTAAGTCACTTATCTTTTTTCAAACTTGTATAGATCATTTTTTTACAATAAAGTTGATAATATATATTTGATGTCATACTATTCGTTTTGACCTCTTGTATACATCAATAAATTTAGAAATTGATGCCATCAATAAAAAAATTATTTGTAATGCGGAGGCAATGCAACCATGGGTTGCATTGTATGAAGAGAAAAGAAGGAAATGGGGTACTGATAGAAAATAATTCAAACAGTTGAATGGTAGAAGAATACCTTATCTTGATTATTTAAAAGTAAATATGTGAAAAATGTGTCCCAACAGTTGGGTGGCTAACCAAATTACAAAGAAATATTGTGTCTCCACTAATAGGTACCCACATGGAGAAGAGATGGATGCACTAAACATAAGGGTCGGGTGAAGCAACTATGTAATAACATATCTGAGTTCCATGTTCAATTTTTAATATTACACATTTGAATTATAACATCTATTATGTTTTTATTAATGCTCGAGTTATTAAACATGTGGCATTGTCCTTCATTCTCATTTTTATAGGTGCATTTGTTCCCATATATGTGGGAATATGGACATCATTTTCAAACTGAGGATGTCAATGATGGACACATCACAAAATATTGTAGAGTGGAATTCGATTTCGACCAATCTAGTTATGCAAGCCACCATGATCAAAACCTGATAAAGGGGAAGTTAGGTTACATTGGAAAGTTACAAGAGATCATGCAAGTGGAATTCTGATCTTTTCAATGTCTTACTTTTAGTTTCAAGTGGTGGGATACCTTCAATCGAATAAATGTAAAGGAAGACTGTGATTGTGGGATAATATGTATTAACTCTAAAAAAAATGGGTTGAAACTAAGGAGTGTTATGTTTTCCCAAAACATTGCAACTAAGTGTTTTTTAATGGGGATTGGTGGTTCATATTGAGACACAATCCAAGATCAAAATTTTTTTTTGAGAAAAAATGTTATAATTCCAAGCCAAGAAGATAATCAGGGTAATGGAAACGAAGAGTGATATGTAAATGTTTTGTTTCGACATTTATATTGTAGATGTGTCATTTTGTTATGGGTATCTATAATTGGCCAATTATTTTTTTTGTCTTCATTTTATAACGTTGGATATGAAAAGTTAACAACCATTTACAAACATCATATTCAAAATACATTAAATAGTACAAGCATAAAATGTGGTTTTGGTATATTTTTATTGTTATATTTATTGTTTATTATAACAAATTTATGTTGTATTATATTAATATATGTTTATGTTAACTTTTGAATTACTAAGCATTCATTGAGATATCACAAAGTTGATGATATATTCATATAATACAATAGTAAAGGTATATTTTAAAGTATATTTTGTTTTGAAAAATGATGATATTAAAAAATCAAACCTTAAATTTTTTATTGTTTGAAAATTCAGAATTAAAATAAATAAATACTTACTTTGATGAAACTTTTAAGGTAAATTCTAACAAAATAACTTATTGCAACATCTATGAGTTGTGGAACTACATTTATGGTGTTGGCATTACCAACATGGATGGCATTCCTAACCTTAATAATGAAACTATCATGACCTTCACATATTCCACTCCATCCTTTATTTTTGTAAACATGTAAACTTATATTAATCATTCTTTTTACATTCTCCTTAAAATAAGTGTCGGTATAGGAAGGTAATGGAAATTATAAAAGAGTATTTTCTAGATCCTAGTCACAATTAAGGAAAAAATTATTATATAGTAGGTTTGCATTGATAAAGTAACAATCCAAATTTTACTAGCCAAGATGTTACCATGGAAAAGAAATATTGATATCCTAAAAAAACAAGGAAACCATCATATAACTCGTGGACAATTAATACACTCAAAAAAAAAATGTGCAAGTGATAACAAAATCACCAAAACATTACAGTGCATGCTAGTGCAACAATACAATCCTTTTGTTTATTGTGATTATATTGATGCATCTACACCCATATTAGATACAATCATTTCATCAAATATGGGGAATAATTCTTATAACATCTACATAGGGGATTTTGTTTATTGAGTTTTATTGTTATTTTTTATATTTTTAAATATTATCATAAAAAAAATATAAATTAATATTCTTTCAACCTTAACAAATTAATTATTCTCTTGAGTAACTAAATATAATACTTAGATTTTATTATGAGGGGATTCATAAAGTTAGTAGTAGAGCAAAAAATAATAAAGACATTTAAAAAAAAAAAATTGTATATCAAAATTCATTATTGTTAATTATGGAGTTTTGATATTTCATAATTTAAATCTAATTAATTATAATTTTTAAATAATATATATATTTTTAAATATAACTACTATACATTTAACTATGAATAATTGTTACAACATTATCATTAAAATAAATGAAAAAATAACATCTCATAAGAGTAATTATTCAAATTATTTTTTTCATTCATTAACCAAATCTAATATTTGCATACAAAATAAGCTAAATACAATACTTTTAATACTTTATTAATAAAAGATTCTACTAATACTTACAGACTTTTTTAATAGAAGACTCATGAAGATGGAAATAGAGTTCAAATTTGTAAAATCATTTCATTGAACATGTATAGATCAAAATTTATCATTATATAATATTTATATTTAATAATTTATATTTAATTAAATAAATTTAATATGATTATGATCATGATCATGATGATTAATTTTCACTCATACAAATTATTATAATAGTTGAATGATATAAATTAATAAAATCTTTGGAAAAATAAAATATAATAATTGTGATTTTACTAAAACATTATATTAAATAACATTGTCTTGTAATATTTGAATAATAAAAATTAATAAAATAACATTATTATTATGTCATCATTATTATTAGTGAACAATTGTATAATAATGTTGATGAAAAATTATATCATAACATTATTATTACAATATATGAAAAACACATAATTATTCAAATCACAATCATTTCACTCACCATATTCATGTATTTTTGTTTGTAAATATGTTTAAGGACAACAAACAATTCACCTTGATGAAGAGTTAAACATTAGAGAACATTAATGGTTATATTTTTTTGTAATCACAATCCAAATTAAATAATTTCATAGAACTAAAATTAAACATTATATGAAAATTCTAAATTTAAATGAGTGATACATTTCAAATTTAATTTTAAAATAGAGAAATCATTAATAATGTTAATCATTAGCGTACTCATAATACATTTTATAAATCAAACAACAACAACATCAACATGATATGAAAAAACATAATATGCATGAATGATATACATATCAATATACATGTCAAATATGCATCTCATCAAAATCAATAAACGTGTTGTATATACATCTCAATTCAAATATAAAACAATCAATATACATGTCAAGTACTGCTACTATCTATGTCCACCAATAAAGCCAGAGGAATCAGTGCCTCTGCTACCATAGGTAGAGATTATATTTCTACCCATGTCAAATAACAATTATGAAAGTAGAGTTTGATATAACCCTCCATTAGGATCATGTGGAGGAGGAGGATCAATGGGTGGTGCAGTTGTTGACACAGGTGGATGAGGAGGAGGAGGATTGGTGGAATATGGTGCAGATGGTGATACATGTGGAGGAGGATTGGTAGATGGTGTAGCTGATGACACATGTGGAGGAGCGGTAGGAGGACTAGGTGGTGGAGGTAATTTCAGTTGGTCTAGTGGAAGACAAGGTGGTGGAGAATCATGCGGTGGAGGATCAGGAGCAACATCCTCAGAATATGAGCTAGATGAAGTGGAATGAAAAACATCTCTTAACCTTTATATGAGGTTGAGGGAATTGAAAACATGATGCATCAATGGCGTCATGTCACAAGGAAGGGTCGACCATATGTCAAATATCTTTGGTACCCATAATATCTCTCTAACGTGTGCAGGTGCCACTCCTAGCCTCAAAATTAGACCCCGTATGTGATCTGACACCTCAATCAAGAATATTTTATCCATCCTACATGTCATGTTGGTTCTATGTATTAGAGGCTACTAAGCTACCTCATCCACCAACTCATCGTGTTGGGGAGGCTCATCCCCAACATATGTTTCAATATCTACAAAACAATAGATAATAATAATAAGATAATTGAAACAAAATGTTAGGATAAATTACATGTGCATTAAATAAGACAAAACAATATGCTACTATATCTATAAAAACATAATGATAATATTACTTCTATCAGTTGGTGGCTTGTTTGTAGTAAATGGGATCTTCGGACATCCTCTCCCATCCATTCCCTCATAAGAGTATTGTATAATATTGAGGAAAGGATTGTCCTCTCTAGCCAAAAAGTCACATATATATCTACCGAACAAAGTACACAACCACTTTGGTTGGCCCTACTTGGGAAAAAACTTCCCTCATATGCACATATGTGCATCGGTCTTAGGCCTAGGAAGGAAGCGCGGTACTATTCGTCGAGTGAAATGAAACCTCTCAAAAAATAACATAAACATATTTAGTGTAAATGGGAAGAATAGCCTCCCATCAAAAACAAAGTGACAATGACCTAATGTGAAAAAACAATGTCACAAAAACATCTTTGACCACCTAATCAGTCAAGTCATCCTAACTAAAATTTATACATAGTACATCAATGAACAACTAATTCCCTTCCCATTAGACGTAAAGTGTTCCAATGTTGTGACAATAAGGGACATGGACCTAACCTCCTCTGCACCAAATACATCTATCCACAACTGACCACCAGTAACCTAGATGTCCATAGTGGAAACATTGTTCCCACTGCATATCTTTGCACATATGCCAACCATATCTCTCCTGCAATGTCGGGTGGTAGATCAGGGAATTTGGGTCAAACCTCTCCCTTCCTAGACAACCCAGTGATAAAATAAATATCCTCCTTTATGAGCCAATACCATAGATCATGAAAAACCTTAAATTCCTAATGAGCATGTTCCCAATGATGGATAAACTACTATAAAAATAAAGAGTCTCCCCCAAGGGATGCATCCTCCTCATAAACGTTGAGGTGGAAAACACTCCTCAAAAGGAAATGAGTCTATGGTGAAAAAGGGTGAGGGATCCTCTCCCTCTCCCTCTCTCTATCCTCCCACTCATGTACAAAGTTGTACATATCGACCTACTATTGTTTCTTCTATTCCTGTGCTAGTTGTCATCGTCTCTGATTCACATACAATTCTTTTTAGGAACATATATATAGATAATAAAAAAATTAAAATTATAAACCACACACATATATAACCATTTTGTGTTTATTAAAAACTAAAATGAATTTGTGTTTGCAAAAAAAATGTGGTAAAGTAACCGATGCACATTTAATAAATCATATACACCCTAAACATTGCGGTTTCTCAAAAAACAAGCACCTTTCTCAGTGTTTTATGTTATTTGGTGCAGCAATGATTTGTCATTAAATGCACCAATATGTTATTTTTTTTATATTTGTTATGTGATGCTATCAATTAGTGCAGGTTATTCATTAAAATGAACTAATTTGTAGTGCCTCGTATAAAATGATACACACCATTAAGGTGCACTAATAAGTTCGATGATCCATGTTCACAATTTTCACAGTGGTCCATGTTGTATGGCGCACCGATGCTATGTTAGTAATTAAATGCACCAGTATGGTAATTATTATATGTTTAGTGTGATGCAATGTTGTACTAGTGCATGTTATTCCATATAACGCATCAGTTTGTGGTGCCTCATCTAAAATGATATGCACAATTAAGGTAATCTGATATGTTCATTGACCCATGTTGTTTGGAGCCCCGATGTGTATTTTTATCTATGCATTGTATTTTATAACACCTCAGTCATGTGGCATTTAGTTCGGTGAGGGTCACTAGTGTGTTTAATTTGTTAGAATGCACTAGTGGGTGTTTTTGAGAAAATGGTACCTCTTCTAAGATAGAGGCACTGGTAATGCATAACCCCATTCTTGTGTGTGGTTCTTAGTGTTTAGCAATGCATTGTGTAATTTTATACGCACTGCTAGAAATGATTCATGTTAGTTCATATGATGCATAGTGTGCAGGGATTCCTATAAATTCACAGGATTCACCATGTCTAGGGTGAACCAAATGCGTAAAGAGTACCATGTATAATTTAAAAAAAAAAATGAAAAAATGGCAAATTTAAGGCCAATTTTAAAATTTTAATCCGATAAAAATTTAAATAAGGAGATAACAAATAATTTACCTGGTTTCTTCTATCCTAAGGAGGCATAGTTGGCCCATAGAGTAGAATTTAAAATTTTGACTTTTTTCCAAAAATCGAAAATGTATGGAATCTACAAGGGCACTGAGGAAGCAACATTGTAGAGCACTACAAATGGGGTGACAGTAGAAGGAGGGTGAGAACCAATTATTTTGTAATAGGTTGGAAGCATAGAAGGAAACGTGATAATGAAATTCGGTTAGGTAATTTTTATTTTATTTTACCCTATCACATTGCACCTAATAGTAAGATGCGCTAGTTTGTTCTTTAGTACCCGAATGCATCACTATGCTCTTTTTATTTTACCCTATAGCAGTATGCCATATAGTTGGATGCACTGGTGTGTTCTAGTATGAGTAACCCAACGGTTGGAGTTTTGGGTATATATTAAAAAAACTCAAGGATATATTACTATTAAGCACTCTATTATTGTTTTTTGTTGTTTTTCTATTGTATATGCACTAGGGTTGTAGGTTTTTTTAAGCATGTCGTGGAAGGTTTTATGGTTTTTTTGTTTTTTTAATGGAATAACCAATTTTTCTAACCTGGTCTAGTGCGTCCTTTATACATGCACCATTTCACTTAGTTTGTCATGGAGCACCATTATGCATTTTATATTTTTTAAACAAAAATTATATTTTATCATTTTATATTAATAACGGTTATCAGTGCACTTAATTTGTTAAGGACTGGGGAATTATGTTTGTGAGAACACTAGTGCATTATGACCATTGAGGTGCACTGGTGTTAAAAATGTCTGCAAAAACCTCTAACCTCCTACCTCCACTGAAAATATTTTGTCACTCCACTAAAGAGTTCAGTTGGATTGCAGACATCCAACATCCTCAACAACATGTATCATCACATTTTTTCGACTCGAAAAAAAGGCCACTCCGGTATACTTGGCTTGGATTATGCCTAACACTTAGAATATTTATCATTTAACATCTCATGATAACATTCATATGTAGAACATGCAACATGTAACAAGAATGCATCAAGTACACAATAATATTTTTGTGTAAATAAGTTGGGTGGACAAACCAACCTAACACCCAAGTATATTACAATAGACAATGGGGTGACAAGACTATAGCTTGTGATACACCAAAGAATATTTACAAGTAGCTTCCTCTTAGTTATATACAACAATACACATGTGCAAAACACATAGGATATACCTCTGTCACATCCACCTTGCAAACCTTTTTGTGACACAACCAGAACACTCAAAATGAAACCCTTCACCCTCATGCTTCATACATGTGGTCCATGTTTCCTCTTGCCTCAGTCACTCGACTCCCCCTCTTGGTCACTAAACGTCTTATCACTTCATTACTTGTTTTCATTATTTCCTTGTGGTCTCACCCTTGTTCCTTATATAGGTGTTGGTCCATGTGAACCAACCCATATCTTTTCGCATGAGTGAGCTAACCTACTAGTCCACCAAGTTGCACCCACTAATCATTCATATCACTATTTTATTAGGCATGGGGGTCCCTTAGGTGAGTTAGGCCAAGTCAACTAAGCGCTCCCTATATGCCTTAGCGTACATGTCCATTAGGTGGAGTGCTCAAGTCTTTCCCATAATCTTTCGTCAAATTGTTCATCTTATAACTTGAGTTATAAAGAATATCATCAATCCCCCCTTGGCTCATTTCATGCCCAAGGAATCTATGCTCTTCGGATATAATAATACCTCTTGTCTATTGGATGGAATGAGCACTCTATCTTCCCATCCGATCTATGGTGTGGTTTTGGTTAAGTGCACGATGTGATGGTGTGCACCTATCCTTAGCACTTGAAGAAAATTGAGACCTTTGACAATCAATGTCATTGCTAAAGAAGTGATTTGATGAATGCCAAGACTCCCTCACAATGGTTATGGTAGATTGGGACCTGATTAAATTGTAACCTATGTAGTTGGGAGAGAAGGTGATCCAAATGGATAGATGGAAGGAGGATAGACTCACTCAGATGGATTAGTTGCACCAAGAGTTGGAAAATAAGGAATACACATTTTCAAAGCTATAATAAGTTATCCAAGAGACCAAGGAAGTGAATTCACCTTCCATTTCCATTGTCTAGGCCATCACGATGACCAAGAAAAATCTTGTAATTTCACCTTTCTTAGAATTTTGTCAATATCATTTTGGTAAATTCGAAAATCATATTAGGAAATTGGTTCAAATTTGTTAAGGTATATGGTCTATGGTCGATAAGTGATAGGCAAGAGAAGATAAGGCATCATAGGACCTATTGTAGCTCAATCAAGGGTCAATCATGAAGGCCTAGGTTTTTATGGTAGAAAGGAAAAGACACAAACAACAAGATCACATTTGTGAAGGAAAAATACATGGTATAATTAACCCACTCATAAAAAGAAAGAGAAACAACAAATGAGGATGGAATCACACTACCAATCCATGCTTCTTGTGGCATATTGCATAAGCATGGTGATGAGGAAAGAAAAAAGTCTCAACCTACACTATCACTTAGAATTAGTGGAAAGAATATTAAATAGAAGAATAAGACAAAGAGAAAGAGGTATGTAGTAGGTACTGAATCTCTTTTTTGTCATTGTTCCAAGAAGAAAGGCCATAAAGCTACCAGTTGTTGTTATGCCAAACTATGTTTATTTTGTGGGAAGAAATTCTATATTGAGGAATATTGATGGGAGAATAATGGCACATGCCACAAGCCAAATTAACTTTATAGGAGGAATGACAAGAAGACTTACCCAGACAAACAATGAATTTAGAGGAACAAAGAGAAAAGGACTATTTCAGGTAGTCCATATAGAAACACCAAGAATTTTTTCCATTGGTACAAGTTGAGTGGAAATTAAGAAGTAAAGTGTTGGTACCTTCATCCAAAGCTTCATCCCAAAAACCACACACCCAAGATAAGAGTGTGTAGAGTGAAGAGTAAAGAGGATGAAGAGTTCCCTGCATATCCAACCTAAGAAGCAAAATATATCCAGGGAGTTGCAACATCACAAGAGGTCAACCTTATCAATGAAGCAATAAATTCTTTAGTGGAAGACAAAGAGAGAAAAGAAGAATATCAAGCATGGGATGATGTTTCTTTAATTTCAATTTGGTTGAAGAATGACTCATCATCTAGTGAACCAGCTTACCAATGTTCAAAGTCTCTTATAAATAGCATGTAGGGGCATGTAAAATTGCATTCAAGGAATTTGATTTCTTTCCCATGGTGATAGAAATTGAAATGGTTAATAACCCACACTTTTCTTGAAGAAAGCTATACATTTATTTTATTAAGTGGAGGAATGGAGGAATTCTAATTAACAAACTGCAAAATCTCAAGATTGTAGAGTTTGTTGCAGAGAATTTTTCCCATGTTAGGAAGAAATTGATCCTATCAAAAGAGGGTGGTCCACACTTCCTCTTATGGAATCACTACATGATGGCATAATTTCCAAAATCTCACTGGACAAAAAAAACATACCAAAATTTAAATTGGCCTTCATTTCTTTCCAAAATAGATTATTGCCAAGTTTGAGAATGCAAGAGACTTGCACATTGAATATGAGACTGAATTATGGGTGAAGAGTTCAAATATAGATATTGCTCAAAGTTCATATTCAATGATAAAACCTCTAAATTTTTGGAACAAGAGAGCCAATAACTAGAGCTCCAACCATAGCAAGAACCAAAGCTAGAATCTAGAGTCACAAGCTAGAGCTAGAGCTAGATTCGAAGATATAGCCAATAGCCAAATTCAGAGCCATGTTCCATAGAAGTAGACATAAGGCACTTTGATCTAGATTGGTTTCCTCTAAGATTTTGGAGATAAAAAATCCTCTTAATGGGGAGGTGTAATCTAAAATGGATCTAAACATAAGTAAATGGTAGTAAGAATCAACACAAAAAATAAATTTGGCAATTAATAAAGGTACAAGTAAAGACAATGTAACATTAGAAGTAAAATGTAAGAAAAAAAAAGTAAAGAAAAAAATGAAGTGAAAAGGAAAAGAAAAATAGGAGAACAAATTTAGGGATGGAAAATGAAATATTAGAT
>ML787779.1:66313-82328 GCA_009831015.1 Picea engelmannii
AAAAAAATATGATAAATAGATTTTTCTAAAAAAAATTATTATATTATTATCTTATTTATCTTTTTAGTATAAAATGGTGATTTCCACTAATTTTTAATTTACTATATAACACATTTCATTTATTAATCAATATTTAAGTTCTCTTAAACACATATATTCATTATATTCTAACACTAATTTTTAATTTATTATATAACACATTTCTTTTATTAATGGATATTTTAAATTCACTTAAATACATATATTCATTATATTTTAACAAAAATAAAAGTTTGTGTTTTAATTTTTCATATAATATATAGAATTCAATATATTATAAAATAATTTTTCTTTTTCTTTTTTAAATTAGTAAATAAAAATAATATATTTTAAATTAATTAAACATCTATAATATTAATTTTTAAAATATAAAATAATATATTTTATTAAGGATCCGAGAATACAAAATAAAACCTATAAACAAAACTTATTAGATATATTATCTTGTCTTTATTATTGTCTTAACTAACTTTCAATGATGATATACTCTAGTATGAAAATGGGATGATGATAGTTTATTCTTTAGAGAATTAATTGGTTTACCTACTTTACTTTAAAATAAAGTGAATGTTTGATATTTAAATTTTCATTATACAAAGGTTGTGATTATCTAATCTTTTCATTGTTGAATGTTGTTTGGTTCTACGTTCTACTTAAATCTCATGTTAGTTTATGCAATCCAGCATTGCATTGTTCCGCCAAATTAGCGGAAACAGAAGAATGTGACAGATTATGATCTCATTGTCAAAAATGACAATCCGCCATCTTCCCTGTCGAATGAAAACCAGGGAAGGTGGCACATTCGAGTCTATGCAACATTGTTCTAGGAAACCAAGACAGACAGAGGACATAGACTGAAAATTAAAGACATAACTATAAAACTTCTTTGTTGCAGTGCAAGGAGTTGAGCTAAGAATGCTTGTGATAGACAAACCAAGTAAATTACCCATTTGCGCCTGAGGTTGTGTCACTCAGGTCACCACTGAGGGGGTCGTTCCTAGGCTGGAGCATGAATGGCCTGACACAAGTAGGACACCTCTGGGTTGTTGGTGAGTTCAAGTAGGCCTTGTACAACATGTCAATTCTCTAATGGATGAGGGTGTCTCAGTGAATTTGATCAACAATATGTCTTATGAGCTCAAAAATGAGAAATAAATGCTCCGGATGGAAGAAGGAGGTGGTTCCTGGTTGAAATCCGGTAGTGTTGAGAGTGGTGGTGGCGCCAAGACTGTGCCACCCTTTTTATCTAAAGAGATGAGGAGAAAAAGCATGGATGGTCACAACACAGATGCTTTATTTTTAAGAGGGCATACCCAAGACAGGAACCTTGGTAGGCCTTCGGGGTGGAGATCTAAATCTACAGGTTGATCTAAGTCTCCAGGAAAATCTTTGAGGAAATGATGGAAGTGTCATAAAACAAGGCATTATAAGAAAGAATGCAAGTCTAAGAAAGTTGAAAAACCAAAGGGATCTGATAGTATCTCTTCCACAGAGGCGAAAACCTCCACTGAAGAAGGAGGTGATGTTTACCTAGACTCTACAAGTACACATGAAGACCTTGATGTATGGTTGATCGACTCAGGTGTGTCATACCATATGACTCCTCACAGGGAGTGGTTCCCTGAATATGAAAAATATGATGGTGGTGACGTATTCCTAGGAGATGAATGGACAACAAACATCTTTGGATGTGGAAGGGTTAAGTTGTTGCTAAAATATGGAAGGATTAGAACTCTCCCTAGGGTTCTTCACATTCCAAAACTAGCCAAAAGCCTAATATCTATAAGCAAGACGGATGATGCAAGAGTGGATTCTATATTTGGAAAGAACACTTGCAAGATGGTACGAGGAGAAATAGTGTTGATGTGGGAAGTTCGATGTGGAACTTTGTACAAGTTGTTTTGAAGTACTTATACTAATGGGTGTAACAATTTTGTTGTCCTTGAACAGACAAATAAAGAAGACAAGATCAATATCGTCCCTGAAAAGAAGACCATGCTGTGCCATCAAAGACTAGGACGTTTTGGAGAAAAGGGACTTCGAACACTACACGGTAATGATATGGTTCAAGGTATGTTTAATTTCATTCTGGATTTTGATTTATATGAACATTCGATATATGGTAAACAAAATAGAGTAAGACTCCCATCTGGTGCTACAAGAGAAAAGGGGGTCTTAGAGTTGATACACAGTGATGTGTTTGGACCTATTCCTGTTCTATCCCTAGGTAAATCTATGTATTATGTTTCATTCATAGGTTATTTTTCAAGGAGCACATGGATTTATTTTCTTAGAAATAAATCTGAGGTATTTGATAAATTTAAAGAGTTTAAGGCTCTGGTAGAAAATCATACAAAGAAGAAATTAAAGGTATTTAGAACAGATAATGGTGGAGAATTCTACAGAAATGAATTCGAAGAATTCTATAAGAAGTGTGGTATAGCAAGGAAGAAGACAACTCCATACACTCCTCAGCAGAATTTAGTTGGAGAAAGGATGAATAGGAGATTGATGGAAAAATCAAGGAGCATGCTCAGCGGTGCCCGATTAGGACAAGAATTTTCGGCAGAGGTAGTGGGTACAACATGTTACCTAGTCAATCAATCGCCATCATCAGTGTTGGGAGATAAAACTTCACATGAGGTATGGTCTGGAAAGAAACCCTCTCCTCAACATCTTAGAGTGTTTGATTTTGACGCTTATGTACATGTTCCAAAGTAAAATAGGAGTAAGTTGGATAAAATGGCTGAAAAGTGTATCTTTATTAGTTATAAAGATGGTGTGAAAGGTTATAAACTTTAGAACCCAGAAACAAAGAAGACTATTTATAATCAATATGTTGTGTTCAGAGAGGTAAAAGATGTGTCCAAACAGGAATTCCTACCAATGCAAGACGAACCTGAGAAAATACAGCTTGATTTGGATGATGCAAAATCTGAATCATCTGAAGAAGAGGAAGAAGAAGAAGAAGAAGAAGAAGAATCTCATACCCCAGTATTGAGGAGGTCAGTGAGAGATAAAACGCAAACAAAAAGGTATAATCCACTTGATTTTCGTTCAAATTTTTCTTTATCTATTACTGATGATGATCCCAGAACTGTTAGGGAAGCAGTGAATTCAGAGGATAGTAAACTCTGGAAGAAGGCCATGGTTGAAGAAATGGATGCCTTGGATAAGAATGAGGCATGGGATATATTTGAGTTGCCAGTTGGAAGAAAATCTGTTGGTAGCAAATGATTGTTTAAGAAGAAGTTCAATGCACACGTTAAAGTGGAGAAATACAAAGCTCGGTTAGTAGCAAAAGGTTATTCCTAGGTAGAAGGAATTGACTTTGGTGATATTTTTTTCATGTTGCTAAGTTAACTTCTATTAGATTTCTTTTATCTATTTCTATTTCTTTTGATCTTGAATTGGAATAGATGGATGTGAAGACAACATTCCTACATGGGGATCTTGAAGAAGAAATCTAGATGAAGTAGCTAGAAGGCTTTGTAGTGAAGGGAAAGAAAGATTTGGTCTGTAAGCTAAAGAAGTTACTATATGGTCTGAAGAAATCACCTAGGATGTGATACCAAAATTTGACACATACATCCTTGGATTGGGATTTGTAAGAAGCAGGGATGATCACTGTGTATATTCTAGCAGATTGGTAATCACTTCATTTATTTAGTGTTGTATGTTGATGACATGTTCTTGGTAGGAAATAACATGGATGTTATCAAGGAGGTGAAATCACAAATATCCTCCAAATTTGACATGAAGGATATCGGTGTTGCTAACTTCATTATGGGAATGGAGATTAAAAGAGATTGTGCAAACATAAAACTCTGGTTGAATCAGACAAAATATCTTGATACGATATTGCAGAAGTTTAATATGCATGGAAGTAAACCGATCAAGGTTTGTATTTCTATAGGTGTAAATTTATCTGCATATCAACATCCCAAGACACATGAAGAAGAAGAGGACATGTCACATGTTCCATATGCCAGTGTAGTTGGCAGTTTGATGTATGCAATGGTATGTACTAGACTAGACATTAGACATGGAGTGAGAGATTTGAGCAGGTATATGTCAAAACCAGAGAAGGAGCATTGGACAATAGTAAATAGGTTCTTGAGGTATCTTTGTGGCCCTGCCAGTTATGGATTGTGCTACCAAGGAAGACTAGGATTGGACAAAGTGGTGGACACACATGGATTTGTTGATGCAGACTAGGCTGGAGATCTGGATCGCAGAAGATCTACAAGTGGGTATGTGTTTAACCTATTTGGAGGAGCAATCAGTTGCATGAACAAAAGATAGGCTGTAGTGGCACTCTCAACTAGAGAAGCTGAATACATGGCAGCCACTCATGCAAGCAAGGAAGCAGTATGGTTACAAAGATTGTGTTTAGATATTGGGTTGGTACAACAAACAATGAGATTAGATTGTGACAATCAGAGTGCTATCTTCCTTCCAAAGAACCCATCTTATCATTCAAAGACAAAGCATATTGATGTTCAATAGCACTTTCTGAGAGACATCGTTGAGGAAAAGAAGGTGTTTCTCAAAAAGTTTGACACTTTGAAAAATGTTGCAGATTCATTGACAAAGTCTGTGATCACAGAAAATTTCTCCTAGTGTAGAGTAACAATGGGCATTGTTGTCCTCAATTGTTGACTATATAATCCCCTATACCCACGGATGCAAGGAAAACAACAAGTGGGATAATGTTGGGTATGTGTTATATTCTTTGCATGTGTGTGTGTGTGGGCACGTCAGATATGAAAACTGCGTCTGACGATCCCTCATACTATTCCTTAGAAAGAATACCCATGTTTTTCTTATGTAGTCATCTATGAATGCCAAGAAGTAGTAACTTCCACCAATTGAGGGTGTTTGCATTGGTCCACACAAATCTTAATGAGCAATATCCAATAGTTTGTTTGGACAAATTGACTTTCGTGTCTATTGTGGCTACAACAATGCAACTTCTCATCTTTTCACTCTGCTCTTTCTACATCATTGTGTTCAAAAACTACTCTCTTCTATTCATGTAGCTCAGCAAAAAGAAAAATAGGAAATATTAACTGCAATTAATTTGTACATTTGTGGCAGTCCTGTATACATTTATTGTGCATGTAAGTCTTCGTACATGATTTTCATGGATCTTAGCGCTTACACTTCTATTTCCATTCTTTTGTTCTCCTCCCTCAGACTCTCGTGCTCCAGTTCCTTTTGTTTCAACTTTGTTTTGCACATAGTGAATAGATTAATTACCCAAAGAAGAGCAAGATCTCAGTAATAATGGCCTCTGTAATTCTCTGAACCAAAGAATAAAGTGTCCCTGATTTTAACTCTCGCCTAGCTTTCTGATTCTGGAACCACACTTCTACTTGATGCGATAGAAAATTTAACTTGTTCGCCAACACGGACTTAATCTTCTGTCAATAAACTAATTACGCCCTTATTGTAACAGTAAACTATAGCAATCCATTTTATCATACATCACTGTTATGATACTCATTGTACTGTCTTTTTGTTTAAATTGCACTTAAATATACCCTCTTTCTTTTCGTTGAAACAACAATTCATTTTATCATTACATCATTGTTATGGTAGTCATTGTACTCTCTTTTCGTCTAAACTGCACTTAAATATACCTTCTTTCTTTTCGTTGAAACTGCAAACTTACCTAGTAGTAGATGGTGTCACTACAATTTCCAGTTAGATAATCCAATTGAATATAATGAAGTGGGACAATTATTATTGCACTCGACTATGAGATAATCGCAAGAATTAAAAAAACATAAAATACAAATTTATAGCAGGTGGTCTTTTAAAATAATGATAATAATTTTTTTTTCATTTATAAACTATTTCAAATTGATTATTTTTAATATCAATCTATCATTAAATTATAATAAATTTAACTATTTAAAACTCTTCAATTTCAAGTTAGATAATCCAGTTGAATATAATGGAGTGGGACAGTTATTATTTCACTAGACCATGAGATAAATGCAAGAATTCAAAAAACTCTCTACTTCATGATAACTTAACCTATAAACTAAACTGAATAACCTGTGCTAAACATCCATGTGAGCATATCAACTTAATCTTTGGTGAACAGAGGTGAAGTTGCATTGCCTTGCCCGTAGAAGTCTGTGATTTCTTGGTTTCGTCGCTTATGTGCGAGGAGATGCCCGTAGAAGTTTGCACTTTCTGCCTTACTGGTAATAGATGTGTGCTCCAAAAGGTTTTAATGATGGAGGGCACATTGCAATTTCAATGTCACGTAGCTTATAACTATTAATGTCTTATAACTCCTTATATACCTCAGATTTCAACTACCATTGCTAATAGATACGTTATTCGCGATGAAAGAATAACCATAACTGCTCATGTATCATTAGTCGTTGGTTGTGATCACTGAGAAATTGGTGGAATGGATCGAAAGAAAGGACTGCATAAATGCATGGGCCTGGAACGAATGGCTATGGGCATGTCTACCGATTCTCTACTCGAACTGCAATTTAATCAGAAATTATGCTCTTTCAAGTGCCGCAACAGTTGCCAAAACTGAAACTGAAAATGGGACAACCTGAATCTAAATACGAAAAAGTTGAAACAGGCCAAAACTGAAACTAAAAACGGGACAACCCTAAATCTGAATCTGAAAAGGCCGAAACTGAATATGAAAACGGTAGATTCATACTACATGGAGATTTATGCCCGTCAAAGTTTATACTGGATGGACCTTGAATCCCAATCGCAGCAATTTACTCAAAGCCCATGGTCGGATCGTGCGGCTCAGATCGTCAAGCCGTCGGATCTGTGCCACGTACATGTCGAATCCGTACCATTTTCATGGTACGGTCTGCTGCCCTGGCCATCCGATTGTCGACAAGTGGCGTGCATCCAGGGAAAAGATCCAAGGGATCTACAATCCCGACGTAGCGTTCATCTAGCGACCGGATCCAAGGGTTCTAAGTACACCACATGGTGCCCATTCAACGAACCAATTCAGCAGTTCTCATCTTGCCACTTGGCGTGCATCCGACAGCGAGATATGGCAGTTGTTATCTCGCCATGTGGCAGTTGTTACCGTGTTTTTTATGCAATTTGGTGTAACTTCATGCTGTCTAGTCGATGTATGAGTTGTGGAGGCCTTCAATATGAGTTGAGGCTTTTTGTATGGCTTGCGGTGTAACATCATGCTGTCGAGGGCGAATCTCTATGAGTTTGGGACGCCTTCAACACAGGCTACTTCCAAGGCGACTCAAAACTTTGTCTGATTTGTTGGGCCACTCAACCAGTAAAGAAATCCTGAATTCAGTTACGAAGTCTAAAAACCAGCTGAAGAGGAATATCATTTATGGTTAAGTTAGATGAATTGTGTTGTGATTTTAATTAATTATATGTTATTTTTCCATTGTGTGAATACTTTCATGGAATGTATTTCCATGGCTTTTCCCCAATAACTGATATATAAATCTTATTTACACAAATCTTATAAAAATTTATCTTGCTAAAATTATTTTAGTTAAAATCTATACCAAAAACTAAACCAAAATAAAAGAGATATTTTAATGATGTTTAATATATTGATTATAATGGATTGGGACAATTCTTATTGCACTCGACTATGAGATAAATGCAAGAAAAAAATAAACATAAAATAAATTTTATAGCAGGTGGTCTTTTAAAATAATGATAATAATTTTTTTTTCATTTATAAAGTATTTCAAATTGACTATTTGTAATATCAATCTATCATTAAATTATAATAAATCTGACTATTTAAAGAAAAAAACTCTCCACTAACCTATAAACTAAACTGAATAACTTGTGTTGAACATCCATGTGAGCATATCAACCTAATCTTTGGTGAGGTCATTGATGTCAAACCTATAAAATCCATCTAATAGTTTGATGTCCAACCTATAAAATGATACATTCCAATCATTAATTCAGTGGCTCAATCATTAATTCATTGACTCACTAGATTTTGTTGTTTCCTTAAAGACAATTTTATTACCTATTAAAATAAGATCGGTGATACATGACTATATATTCATTGATTCCATCGTAGCAATCTGCTTCAGTGATAATCTAACCTAAACCAAATAACTTGTGTTGAAGATCCATTTGCACATATCAACCTAACTTATTGTGAGGTAATATAATTGCCTCTCACAAGCTCTAACAGTATAAGGAGTCCCTTCCACGTTGACCTTTACTTATATGCAGCCAAAGCAAGTATTTATTTCATACTGGAAATACTTGCCTTKATTTCATACTRGAAGTACTRAGCMATAATGGTTGMTTTATTTTTGARGTTCGTTGTATTTKGAAAAAGAGGAGAGYTRTTTGAAGTTTAGAACATGCCCTAAATCTTACTCCATGCCTTAAATCTAKCATATGAATTTATGAGTTGTGTTTATTAATGGATGTAGATAGCTCCTTGTTCCTCAGAATAGTTGCCAACCCTGAGACCTTAAGTGGTAAAAATCAATGAGATGAATCCTGGGCTTGAGCGTTGCTTATGTGTCCTAGAGGTCCTAACCATGCAAGATAGGTTGGGTGGCTAGTTCTTTATTAGTCAATGACGTGGTTCATCATTTATTTCATTTTCTTCAGTTGATTGTGTTGTGTTTAATTGTGCCGGTCTTTATGTTTTTGCATTGATTATACGTTGTTGTTAATTATGTTAATGCGTCGAATGTGCCGTTATTAGTTAACGATAATTTGTATCTTGGGATGTTATTAATTATTTCATGACGATTTTAATTTTCTAATGCATAGACATTTTTTTTTACCTAGTATACATCAATGTTTGTTGTCGTAACAGAGGGGTGTTACAAATTGTTAAGCATTGTAATGTGTACTTTTACTATATATGAATTGAGATAATTCTATATAACCATTGAGGAAAATTACGATGCAACCTAACACTTATGGAATCTTGTAGTTTGGCATAACCCTTAATGAATTTCATCATGCAATATAACCATTGAAGGATGCAAAAAATTATCAGAAGTAAACAAAGATGAATGTCACAATAAGACATAATCATAAAGGACTTCCGCAATCTAATTTAATTCTTAAGGATCGTTGCAATGGGAGATCACCCTTAATGAATGCCAGAATGTAACATAACCATTGAGGAACATAGCATTTTCACATATAACTAAGCCAAGATGAAGGTAACAACCTAGCATAGCCAATGAGGAATGTCTGAATCAACATAACCATTGAGGAATGTTGACCATGGTTAAAAATGGCCATCATTTTCAACCATAATCAATCAAAGTCTAGCAAAATTAAACATAATAAAATACAATAAACCATGGTCATCCAATGCCATCATGGTCAACCGTGGCTGATCATAGTCAACCAAATTCAATGTGACATCACCTTTGATGAATTTCATAATGCAACATCATCATTCAGGAACCTAGCAATTCAATATAAATTATCCAAACTAAATGTCAAAATGTGACATACTCATGGAGGAACATCACAATTTAACATAATCCTTGAGGAATGTCACAATAGGAAATAATAGTTGAAGAAAGACACAATGTGAAATGAATGTCATTATGCGACATAACCATTAAGAAATGTAGTTAGTTGACATAACTCAACCAAGTTGAGCATCACAATAGATGTAACCATATTGTCAACCTCTTAGTGTCACAATGTGACATAAAATTTAGTTCAACCATAACACTAACTTTGTGATGCAGCAGCATCGCTCACTCATCAAGTGAGCCAACATATTGAGAGGAAACAGCTGGACAGCGCCAACACACATTTTGAAATACTTGGAAGTTGTTGCTCGACTCTTTAATGAAGTCATTTATAAAGAAGCACACTTGTATTGTAAAGGGGACCTTGAGCCTTTAAGCTCTCGTCCTTAGTAGATAGGAAGGTATTTAATAGTTTTAATGCTGTTAGATAGGAAATTAATTGTAGATTTGATAGTTTAGAATCTGAGAGGGAAAACAGATATAGACACCCTCACTTGTATCATTGTAATAATTCAGAAATCAAGCATTCAGGAGAAGAGCAGAGCAAGTAGAGAATACTGTGAAGAACACGCATGTACAGGCAGTTGAATTAATAGAAAGAAGCTTTGATTCAAGTTCATGGTTGGTGTTGTTTCTCTGTGTATATTGCGTATGTGCTCATGAATATTTTCTTTCTGTTTAGGCATTTACTTTTGAATATGCTATGTATGTGATTTCATGTTTTAAACTGAAGTCTGAGAGAGAGAATGAGTTTCAGTTGTTTCCCTATCTGAGCTAGGAGATTCCTGCATAGAGTGCAGTCAAATTCATCCGCAAAGAGTGCGTTGATGAAGGGTTAGTAGTTTAACCCTTGTTCTCATTCACCCAGAAGTTATTTGGGTTGTGAAGCTGTGTGAAGAGTGCACAAGCGGAATTAGAAGTCTCAGTTGTTAATCTGAGAAAGGGGAAATTAAAGAATACTATTGCAGAAAGTGCATAGAGTCAGAAGGCTTCAACATTTAGAAGATTGTTAAAGATTCACCGCAAGGAGTGCGCGCAAGAAGTTCTCATAGGACTTGTGAAGTTGAGAACAAGCTCAGGAGGAATAGGACTACAAGTTCACCGAATGATAGGTGTAAATGTTGTTGTGGAAAGATGAGAGAAGCATCACAAGTTGGTTAGCAGGTAACAAGTCTTCACGGAGGAAGTGCTTGATTCATCTTGTAAGAAATACCAAAGGAGAGATGGATAGTTGAAATCTCTTTGGGAGATTCCACAAAAATCCGAGGACCGTTAGATATTGCAAAGGTGCAAGGAGATTACAGTGAGAGCCTTTAGAGGTTCGAAGCTTAAGAGGAAGCAGAGCCATTGATCTCGGTCACAGGGACCATTAGATATACCCATGACATCGCATATTGGCATATCGTGAGTTGAAGCACCAAGTCACTGGAGCGGGAGTGGTGATATCGCGAGGAGTGATATCTCGATAGGCTCAGAACCGTTGATCATGGGAGATGCGTGCCTGGATATCCCAAGGAGTTGGGGATCGGAGAATCGGGGCTCTCAACGATAGAGAACACTTACATGTTGGATTCGCGATCCGTGATATCCCGATGGTTATGTGGCAGTGTGGGACCATAGGTGTTGGTGGAGGACATGTGTCATCATATCGGAAATCGGGGAAAGACAGGTCCCGAATCCTTAGACATTAGGATTTGCGATTTCACGAATCCCAAATTCCCGATAGAAGGCCAGAAGGTGGAGACGTCAGGTCCACATGTGTATCGGGAAATCGGCACATCGGGGTTTGGAGGTTGGAATATCAGCTTGCCAACATCACGAGTAGCGATTCTTCTATAGGGAGAACTCCGATAGAAAGGGGGAGGAAGTCAGCGATTGACCCATATCGGGATTCGGGGAATCGTGAGACATAAGGCGCGTGACTGCAGAATTCGCGATATTGCGAATTCTGATCCACTGACCATTGAGGGAGACCTTTGAACAAGTTGCTGTGGGTATTGGGAAGTCCCAATAAGGGGTTTTGAAGAAAATTTTGGTTCTTCGGGCCATCGAAGAGAAGATCCTGTGGGAGCGATTGTACTTCGAGGAGTGCGGTTGCGCCAGAGTGGTATCAGAGCAAGAACATATTTACTTTCTGAAGCATAGAAGAGGAATTCATCATGCCACCCAGGAGAGAAAGGAAATCACCTGGTCCAGAAGACGGGGATGCACGAAGAAGAGGCAGGCTGGCAGGAAATCCAGAAATGGAACGACAGATGAGAGATCTCAGAGCAAGGCTTGAAGATATGGAGACAACTCAGAGATATGGAGTTGGTGCAGGAGATATTAGTGATTTTGAAGTTGAAGAGGAAGTTGGACATGAAGAAGAGGTCACAGCAGAGGATGCATCAACTGATCGATTGATTAAATCTATCGCCAGGATGAGTTCAAAGACAAAAATGGATATTCCAGCTTATGAAGGAAGTCTGGATGTAGAAGAGTTGCTGGACTGGATCAAAGCTCTTGACACCTACTTCGATTATGAGGATATCGAAGAGGATAAAAAGGTTAGGCATGCTGTCACAAAACTGAAAGGACATGCAACATTGTGGTGGGATGAGCTATGGGCAGATAGACGTTCCAAGGGCAAGTAGAAAATTAAAAGTTGGGATCGAATGATTGCTAAGATGAAGAAAAAATTCATCCCAAGGGATTACCAGATCACACTATTCAGGCGAATGCAGAACCTAAGGCAGAAGTTGATGACAGTGAAGGAATACACCGAAGAGTTTTACAATCTCAATATCAAGGCAGGTCATCAGGAGAGCGATGATGAGAAGGTTGCTAGATACTTGAATGGTCTGAGATATGAAATTCAAGATGAATTAAGCATGAAAACCATCAGAACGGTTGAGGATGCCTACGAGATGGCTCTGAAATCCGAGGAGAAGCTGAGCTGTAAGCAAGGTCAGCGAGGGTGAGGCAGAAGTCAGCCCAGAGGCAAGGTAGTTGTCCAGGAGAAATATCATAAGCCCAAGGAGGAATGGAAGAAACCTCAGGGTAAGATTGAGAGAGGTGGAACCTCACAGCGAGGAAAACAATATGCTGAGCCGAGGAGATAGCATACAAAACAGAGAGGATATTATACTGACATGAACACTTTTCCTTGTACCAGAGGTAGAGGAAGACGCAGAGGAGGAATCATCACATGTTTTACATGTGGGAAGGATGGACACAAGGAGGTTGATTGTCTAGATAGAAAAAAGGATAGAGGGGAAGCTCACATCGCGGAAGCATAGAGGCGAGATGCTGAAGCAGAAGGCGCAGAAAGCGGAAGCTCACTTCTGATGCGAAAAGTCCTTTTGACACCTAAGAAAGAGGTGCAGGAGAATTCAGTTCAAAGGACCAGACTATTCAGAATTGCATGCAAGACCAAAGACAGGAAATGCAAGGTCATTGTGGACAGCGGAAGCACCGATAATCTCGTTTCAACCGAGATGGTGGAGAAATTAGAGCTGGATACAACTGATCACCCGAGTCCATACAATGTTTCATGGCTACAGAAGGGACATCAGGTGAGTGTCACTAAACAATGTTTAGTTGAATTTAAAATTGGGGGATATAATGATAAAGTCTTGTGTGATGTCATTTCCATGGATGTATGTCATTTGTTATTAGGTAGACCATGGCAATATGACCGAAATGTGATTCATGATGGGGGGATGAACACATACACTTTAGAGAAGGATGGGAGGACACACAGACTGCTTCCGATAAAGGATAAAGAAGTGAAGCCGGAAGTAAGAAACACAATACTTCTCATGAGTGGGAAGGAACTTCTTACAGAGATGGAGAAGAAGGAAGATCCACAATTCTTTGTGGTCAGGAAACCAAGGATTGTCCTGACTAGCACAAGAGTGGATGACTTGCCAGAAGAGATTCAGGAACTGCTGGAAGAATTCACTGACATCATAGTGGATGAATTACTTCATTCGTTGCCACCGATGAGGAGTGTGAGTCATCACATTGACCTCATACCGGGATCCAGTTTACCGAATAAAGTTGTGTACAGGTTGGCGCCACAGAAAAATGAGGAGGTCCAGAACTAGGTACAGGACTTATTGGACAAAGGATTGGTCAGAGAAAGCCTGAGTCCATGTGTTACTCCAACAGTGCTTAGTCTGAAGAAGGATGGAGGTTGGAGAATGTGCACTGACTCTAGAGTGATTAACAAAATTACCATCAGGTACAGATTTCCACTATCGAGAATGGATGATCTGATGGATTGCCTGAGTGGGGCAAATTATTTTTCGAAGATAGGTCTGAAGAGCGGATATCATCAGATTCGCATGAGAGAAGGTGATGAATGGAAGGCAGCATTTAAAACAAACGAAGGTTTGTATGAATGGCTGGTCATGCCATTTACCTTGACAAACGCGCTGAGCACATTCATGAGACTGATGAATGAAGTCCTAAGGGAATTCATCGGGAAGTTTGTAGTCATATACCTGGATGATATATTGATCTACAGTAAGACGAAGGATGAACATATGAGACATTTGGCCATTGTGATGAGGAAGCTACAACAAGAGAAGTTGTTGATCAATGTGAAGAAGTATTCATTTATGCAGACATAGCTCATTTATTTGGGTTTTGTTATTTCAGCAAATGAGTTGAAGATGGATCCAAGCAAAGTGGAAGTGATCAAGAATTGGCCATCACCGAGAAATGTTTTTGAGGTGAGGAGTTTTCATGGTTTGGCTAGTTTCTACTGAAAATTCATCAGGAATTTTAGTGGAATTAGCACAGCAATGATGGACACGGTGAAGAAGCAACATAAGTCTTTTTATTGGACAACAGAGGCTGAGAAAAGCTTCAATCTGTTGAAGCGGAAAATAATGGAAGGACCAATGTTGGTGTTGCCGGACTTCAAGAAGACATTTCAAGTGAAATGTGATGTGAGCGGATATGCCATAGGAGCGGTCTTGAGTCAAGAGGACAAGCCAGTTGCATATTTTAGTGAGAAACTGGATGGAGCAAAGCTGAAATACTCCACATATGATAAGGAGTTTTATGCCATCATACAGGCATTAAAGAAGTGGAGGCATTACTTGATCCCAAAGGAATTTGTATTGTACAACGATAATCATGCATTGCAGTTTGTGAGTCAACAGGAGAAGTTGAACCATAAACATGCAAAATGGGTAGAGTATATGCAGAATTTCACATTTGTTATCAAACACATTTTAGGAACTGCTAACAAAGTGGCTGATGCTTTGAGCAGGAAATGTTTGTTGCTGCAGGAATTTAGAGTCAAAACCCCGGGTTTTGAAAATATGAAGGACATGTACGCTGGAGATGTAGACTTTGGAGAAGCATATGAAGCGACTGAGAATCCAGTTCTCAAGGATCGGAGTCCGTGGATAGATTACATGATCCAGGAGGGATTTTTGTTCAGAGGAAATCAATTATGCATTCCAAATTGCTCCATGAGGGAGAATCTGCTAAAAGAAAAACACAGTGGAGGTTTAGCAGGTCACTTTGGTCATGACAAAACATTCGCCAAGTTGAGCAAATCATATTTTTGGCTAGGCATGCGAGTAGATGTTAAAAGGTTTGTTGACAGGTGTCGAATTTGTCAACATTCGAAGGGCCGAAAGAAGAATGCAGGTCTTTATCAACCATTGCCCATACCGGAAAGGCCATGGGAGGCGATTAGTATGGATTTTGTACTGGGTTTGCCGAGGACTCAGAGAGGGGTTGATTCTATCTTTGTGGTGGTGGACAGGTTTTCAAATATGTTACACTTCATTCCATGCCAGAAGACCAGCGATGCGACCCACATTGCAAACTTGTTTTTCAAAGAGGTTGTTAGACTTCATGGATTGCCGAGAAGCATAGTCTCAGACAGGGATACAAAATTCATAGGTCATTTTTGGAGGACGCTATGGAAGAAGCTAGGAACTAATTTGGCTTTTAGTTCAGCTTACCATCCGCAGACAGACGGATAGATAGAAGTGGTGAACAGAAGTCTGGGAGACTTGCTGAGAAGCTTGGTGACAGAGCACCATGGCAGCTGGGACAATATATTGCCATAGGTAGAGTTTGCATACAATGATTCTATGAACAGGAGTACAAGCAAGAGTCCATTCCAGATTGTGTATGGAACAAAACCAAGGGGATTTTCTGAACTCAGGGAGTCAGAACAGACTGCGACTAGCAGTGCGAGTGCAGAGGAATTCACTGAGGCGATGTGGGAACTTCAGAGTGAGGTGAAGCAGCGACTGTAAGATTCAAATCAGGAGTACAAACGCAGAGCAGATCAGCATCGGAGACAACTTCAGTTCGAGGTTGGTGATCTGGTTCTGGCACACTTGAGGAAGGAAAGGTTCCCAAGGGGAACATATAACAGGCTCAAGATGAAGAAAATTGGGCCATGCAAAGTCCTCAAGAAATTTGGAGAGAACGCTTCTGAAATT